>JACEFZ010027602.1:347500-520677 GCA_014155875.1 Cepaea nemoralis | reverse complement strand
CACATCTTCTTGCCATCTGCTTTGTACTCTATTTCTGGCCGTTCGCAATGCCTGCAGTGTTTTTCTCTGAAGGTGATGTTTTATACATCGAGAATGCATGTCGCTTTATCTCCAGACTGGGAGCATCTCTTCAGAGTGTGCTTCAAACCAGTCGGTTGGACTTAGTTTGCTTCTCTTGCCAAACTGTTGATAGTGCTGTATTGTAGATGGTGTCGCGAAAACTGACTCCATCTCTCGGTGGAATCTCCGTCTGTGGGGCCGGGCAGAGTAATCCCGCTAGAAGCCTGCATGAATTTGTTGACCTTCCTCTTTATTTTGGGTGCCACTGGTGTCAATGCGTGGTCTTCCTTCTGTTCGGCTTCTGTAGATTCTCTTGGGCTTTATCTCACCTTGCTGGAGACGAGTGAATGGTCGGGGTCGCAGTCACAACACATGATAGCTGCGAGTCATCCGTACATTGCGGAGGTTGCTGCGTTTAGTGGGCACCAGGTCGAGTTGGTGCCAGTTCTTGATCTGGGGTGCCTCCATGACACCTTGTGTTGAGGTGTCGTGTCAAAGAAGGTGTTGGTCACAGCACAGATTATGGTGGCTGCAGAGATTCCAAGAGACGTTGTCCATTGTCATTGATCTTCCCAACGCCAAACTGTCCTAGACATGAAGGCCAAGATTCGTGGTCGGAGCCAAACCCTGGCATTGAAATCCCCCAGGATAAAAAGATGTTGTTTCTCTGGTGTTTCACTGACTTCTTTGCTAAGGTCGTCATAGAACTTGTCTTTAGATTCTGATGCTGCAGTTAGTGTTGGGGCGTAAACGCTTATAATACTAACTGGGCTGCCTCTGTCTGGAGTTGGAGCTTCAATATTCTTTCAGTGCCATCACTTGGTGGTATGATGGAATTGAGCAGCTTGTTTCTGATAGCGAAGCGAACTCCATGCTCCCTGGTCTCTCCGCACGGCTTGCCATGCCAGTAGAAAGTGAAGTCCCTCTCCTTGATGCTTCCAGATTCTTGGAGTCTGGTCTCTTGCAGGGCGACAATGTCTATCCCCAGTCTTAGCAGTCTCGTTGTTTATCACTGCAGTTTTGCGGGCATCCACAATCTCATTTAGATCGTCTGAGATGCCAGGGGTCATGGTTCTTACGTTCCATGTTCCCAGCCTTAGGGCCGGTTGTTTTGTTTTTTTCTTGCTGTTAGGTGTATAGATTGCGGTCCATGTGTCAGGATTTCCCCCTAAGCTCCACACACCCTCAGGAGCAGATGAACCGTGGCGAGAACACACCTATTGACTGGGGGCTGCCCAGCTTAGGCGGGCGGTAGCTGTCTAGTGAGATACGATGATCTCTCCCACCGTCGGAAAGTAGCCCCTGCGCCTTGCTCTACGCCAATCGAGCATTAAGACTTATAACGGCACAATGCACTGCCCGTGTTGTGTCACCGCTTTTGCGCGGTGCTGAAGTGACCTCTTCAGGGCACAAGCCTGGGGCAATGGAAATCGGAGAACCAGCTGTTGCCCAGTAGCAAGGTTCCCCCTCTCCACGTCGCCGATGTTGACCAAGGGAAAGGCAGTAGCCAATGCAACTTGGCATCGGTGCCGTCGCAGGAGTTGCCAGAACTATGTTGTTTACAACATGGAACTGCCTTAGGGACTCCATCTCCGGATTTGTCCTCAGGGTTTACTCCCGAAGCCTTTCCCATATGGGTATACCCGCAAGGCAGCGGAGGTCAATTGACCTGAATAGGTACAGGCTTTACTGGTTAGTCAGACCAGAACCAATGAGCTACAAGTTCAAATACTGACAAGTTGGAATTTCGCTATGTATACGACGTCACAATATAGGGTCAGTGTTAGTGTAGCATTTATAGAAAACGCGTGCTGACGTGTGAACAACAAAGTTATTAATATATCGTCCACACACCGGCAGTATAGAATCAGGTTCTCGATATCTAGGGATCTTTTCTTTCGAGTGCGCCATAAAGATGTCTGTTAGAATATGACCTAGAAAATTCACTATAGTCACTCCGTGAAATTCCCGGTGGATTTTTTTTAAAAAGGAAATTGAATTTAATGTTAAATATAAACCGTAGTTATAGCTTTTCAAGGTTAGATGTCGGTAGGTCTAACTTCAGTTTCGTCTCTCATATGCTAGCATAGATAATTCTTCCCTTTTTTCAACGGAATATTTGTGAGAAGCGAGGCTATCTCTACTGACGCTACGTGGTTTTGTTTTAGATTCACAGTTTCCAGTGATTCGACCGGTCCAAATGAATCTTTGATTTGAATAACGAAGACACAAACAATAGATTGCACGATTTACAGCCTGGAATATTTCGCTGCTTCTCGTCAGGTACACAGTGCAGAATTCACACAACATATAGTAAAATAACTAGATCCGGGAAGGTTAACCCGGTCAACAAATGCCGCAGAAGTCGGATGTGTCGGCCTAACGTCGCAAGAACGCAGCTCTGCTATAAACAGGCACAACGCAATCACGTCCGAAAAAACTCTCCGGATGAACGCAGAAGAAGAAATAACTAGATAAATCCTTCAAGCTGAAATACACACATATTCGCACAGTAATGTAACCACGGTAATTTTAAACTGACTATCATGTCTTTCTGTTTGCACAAAATGGACTGTGTAGATTAATCACAATTACTTCTATCAGCGCCACAGCATACACGTGTCTTTGTTTATTTATCAGACGCATTATTAGACCCATCCAAATTTCAATTAGATACCAAAGCTAACAAGCC
This sequence comes from Cepaea nemoralis, assembly GCA_014155875.1. Classification (NCBI taxonomy): domain Eukaryota; kingdom Metazoa; phylum Mollusca; class Gastropoda; order Stylommatophora; family Helicidae; genus Cepaea; species Cepaea nemoralis. The sequence continues at coordinate 517,925 of JACEFZ010027602.1, read as the reverse complement.
GGGCGACTTGGATACAAACGTGAAGAAGGAAATTCAGTCACTATTAGATGTGAATTGATCAGTAAGGCGACTACGCAATTATTCACTTCAGGGGGCTCACAAAATCCTTAGATTTATTGTCTCCCTAAATTTTCACAGATACCTCCTTTGAAGAAACAGTGATGGTCGTCTGTAATCACACAAGAGAGAAGAAACTGAAGTTAAGCCTATCGAAAGCTTTAAAAAAAAAAAAAAAAGACACCCTTAAATGATAAATTTAAAGTTACTGAAGTTAAGCCATCCGAAAACTATTTTTTTTATTGGGGTAAAACCCCGTAAATGATATGTTTACATTAGTTTAGAAATAGTAATATATTGTACATGTCTGTCTGTGCATACACGAGTCTAAAGCACGTCATTCTTTGACCTACATTTGCTTTCCTGTAAAACTACACGCCAAACAAATGTCAGATGTCACCATGCGCTGACATATGTAACATATAAAATACAGTCTGGGAAAGGGTGCCGATCAACGTACACGGAGTCGTCTGGTACAGAATGAGTTAAATACAATGTATTTTTGTTTATAAATTAAGAAATAAAGCTTCACAATTTTGTTGCATAAAACCTCAATGGTAGCTTAGGATGAAAGAAGTGAAGTCTATATTGTAATACAATTCAAAGTTAAAGTTATTTTAATGTCCTAAACATAATGTTGCAGTCAACCCCTGCATTAATTGGCTATTTGTGATTTGCTAGGCAATTACAGATGTGTAGTTTACCATTACTTTCACAACACAGAAGATCAAACCTGTTGCCACATAAGACATCAACATTGACAATCATACATTCACGTATTGTATTATTGTGTTTGTCATTGCGATCGTGGAATATTTTAGTGGAATTCACAATTATTGATACAACGCCTGTGTAGAGAGAGGCCGTCTTCAGCTACCATATACTGTTTTTATTATATCAGTAAGGTGATAACTGTTTCAACCCTTCTGTGTGGACGCGAAAGCTGGACAATGAGTAATGAAATCCAGGTCAATTGTTAAAATCCGCCTTGATGTAAATTTTAACACTTAACTATCGAACCAACAGGCAATGGTGATAGCAACTGCGTTATCGTTGCTCCCACAATTTCAATTATCACCCCCCCCCCCCCGTCTCCCACAATGGTTATAACAACTGCGTTACCGAATCTCCCACAATTTCAATTATGCCCCCCCCCCCCCCCACAATGGTGACAGCAACTGCGTTACCGTAGCTCCCACATTTGCAATTATCTCCCCCCACCCCCAATACTGACCTCTCCATGTTTAAGAGTTAACTTATTCAGTATGTTACATTAAACTAATTTGCCCTGAAGCAGGAACCTGTTATGATTCTGTGATGTTTAAGAGTTAACTTATTCAGTATGTTTACATTAAACTAATTTGCCCGGAAGCAGGAACCTGTTATGATTCTGTGATGTTTAAGAGTTAACTTATTCAGTATGTTACATTAAACTAATTTGCCCGGAAGCAGGAACCTGTTATGATTCTGTGATGTTTAAGAGTTAACTTATTCAGTATGTTACATTAAACTAATTTGCCCGGAAGCAGGAACCTGTTATGATTCTGTGATGTTTTAAGAGTTACTTATTCAGTATGTTACATTAAACTAATTTGCCCTGAAGCAGGAACCTGATATGATTCTGTGATGTTTAAAGAGTTAACTTATTCAGTATGTTACATTAAACTAATTTGCCCTGAAGCAGGAACCTGATATGATTCTGTGATGTTTAAGAGTTAACTTATTCAGTATGTTACATTAAACTAATTTGCCCTGAAGCAGGAACCTGTTATGATTCTGTGATGTTTAAGAGTTAACTTATTCAGTATGTTACATTAAACTAATTTGGCCCTGAAGCAGGAACCTGTATGATTCTGTGATGTTTAAGAGTTAACTTATTCAGTATGTTACATTAAACTAATTTGCCCTGAAGCAGGAACCTGTTATGATTCTGTGATGTGTTAAGAGTTAACTTATTCAGTATGTTACATAAACTAATTTGCCCTGAAGCGGAACATGTTATGATTCTGTGATGTTTAAGAGTTAACTTATTCAGTATGTTACATTAAACTAATTTGCCCTGAAGCAGGAACCCTGTTATGATTCTGTGATGTTTACGAGTTAACTTATTCAGTATGTTACATTAAACTAATTGCCCTGAAGCATGAACCTGTTATGATTCTGTGATGTTTAAGATTAACTTATTCAGTATGTTACATTAAAACTATTTGCCCTAAGCAGAACCTGTTATGATTCTGTGATGTTTAAGAGTAACTTATTCAGTATGGTTACATTAACTAATTGCCCTGAAGCAGGAACCTTGTTATGATTCTGTGATGTTTAAGAGTTAACTTATTCAGTATGTTACATTAAACTAATTTGCCCTGAAGCAGGAACCTGTTATGATTCTGTGATGTTTAAGAGTTAACTTATTCAGTATGTTACATTAAACTAATTTGCCCTGAAGCAGGAACCTGTTATGATTCTGTGATGTTTAAGAGTTAACTTATTCAGTATGTTACATTAAACTAATTTGCCCTGAAGCAGGAACCTGTTATGATTCTGTGATGTTTAAGAGTTAACTTATTCAGTATGTTACATTAAACTAATTTGCCCTGAAGCAGGAACCTGTTATGATTCTGTGATGTTTAAGAGGTAACTTATTCAGTATGTTACATTAAACTAATTTGCCCTGAAGCAGGAACCTGTTATGATTCTGTGATGTTTAAGAGTTAACTTATTCAGTATGTTACATTAAACTAATTTGCCCTGAAGCAGGAACCTGTTATGATTCTGTGATGTTTAAGAGTTAACTTATTCAGTATGTTACATTAAACTAATTTGCCCTGAAGCAGGAACCTGTTATGATTCTGTGATGTTTAAGAGTTAACTTATTCAGTATGTTACATTAAACTAATTTGCCCTGAAGCAGGAACCTGTTATGATTCTGTGATGTTTAAGAGTTAACTTATTCAGTATGTTACATTAAACTAATTTGCCCTGAAGCAGGAACCTGTTATGATTCTGTGATGTTTAAGAGTTAACTTATTCAGTATGTTACATTAAACTAATTTGCCCTGAAGCAGGAACCTGTTATGATTCTGTGATGTTTAAGAGTTAACTTATTCAGTATGTTACATTAAACTAATTTGCCCTGAAGCAGGAACCTGTTATGATTCTGTGATGTTTAAGAGTTAACTTATTCAGTATGTTACATTAAACTAATTTGCCCTGAAGCAGGAACCTGTTATGATTCTGTGATGTTTAAGAGTTAACTTATTCAGTATGTTACATTAAACTAATTTGCCCTGAAGCAGGAACCTGTTATGATTCTGTGATGTTTAAGAGTTAACTTATTCAGTATGTTACATTAAACTAATTTGCCCTGAAGCAGGAACCTGTTATGATTCTGTGATGTTTAAGAGTTAACTTATTCAGTATGTTACATTAAACTAATTTGCCCTGAAGCAGGAACCTGTTATGATTCTGTGATGTTTAAGAGTTAACTTATTCAGTATGTTACATTAAACTAATTTGCCCTGAAGCAGGAACCTGTTATGATTCTGTGATGTTTAGAGTTAACTTATTCAGTATGTTACATTAAACTAATTTGCCTGAAGCAGGAACCTGTTATGATTCTGTGATGTTTAAGAGTTAACTTATTCAGTATGTTACATTAAACTAATTTGCCCTGAAGCAGGAACCTGTTATGATTCTGTGATGTTTAAGAGTTAACTTATTCAGTATGTTACATTAAACTAATTTGCCCTGAAGCAGGAACCTGTTATGATTCTGTGATGTTTAAGAGTTAACTTATTCAGTATGTTACATTAAACTAATTTGCCCTGAAGCAGGAACTTGTTATGATTCTGTGATGTTTTGTTTAAACCGTTTGAACTCAAGCGTAGTCCATACACGTGCTACTAATTCTACTGCGCTGGACTGATGTTTGCGTGTGGATCAGCTTTCCCTATTACCAGTGTCCCTCGCCATCAGGCGAACTCACGCCGAATTGAGAGGTACTAGTAATTTTGGTTCCCAGGTCAAAGACGATAAATCAATATTTTAGTCCAACCGATCAATGTAGGGGTTGAACCCACTATCCCGCCATCAGCACACCGGATGTGTAAGAAGGAACGCTCTTCCATTCAAACATACATTTTTTTTTGGAGACCTGAATGCACCGAGGAATATGTGGCGAGTGTCCCCCTCATTTAGCGATACGAAGAATGCAGACATAACCAGAACAAATCTAAACACATACGATAAAGGTTATGGACCACAAATCCTGTCACCTTCTAAGGATATCTTTAAAATAGCGGCCCCTAAACTCTGACTTTCCGGCCTTTACAAGTTTAATGTTCCTATGCAACATGTTGCTTTAACTCGTTCACTCCATATAGTCATTAAGGTAGTCCCATAGCAGATACTAGCCGGGCTCCCTGGTCTAGGCGTTACACGACTTTCTCCGTAATCCCGTATACTCTCGTGAGTAACGTGACGTTGCGCGAGAATCGGTAGCGGTTCTCTCCGCGTCGGTAACTTAGGGGTATGTGAGCCGGTCGCCCAGAAAGCAATGGCAAACTACTGAGCAAAATGTTGCCAAGAAATCAACAATAAGCTGAAAGATGCTGATGTTGACAGCGATGTCCTGTATAGGATATGCGAACCAAAAAATAGCAGATACTGTTGTTGGAGTATGAAGTATTTCGTGTATGGTGAATCCTGACATATAAGGCGGCAAGTTCCTTTCCTCGTCGTCTTTCTTTCCAGATAATTCCCCCCCCCCCCCCCCCCCCCCCCCCCCCCCCAATCTGAAGATTGTCAGGAACCCAATTTCTTATGAGGCTGCGCGAGCTCACATCCGTACTGGTTGAGAAAAACAATAATTCCGCCTTTTCTGTGTATCAACAGATTCAGTGCCAAACAAAAAAGTAGATTTGGACCAATCAAAAATGATGGAAATTTGGAAGTAAGAGTGCGTCACATTTATGACTTAAAAGTTTGTTAATATGGTAACAGACATGTTGCATTATATATCAAATTAAAGAGGGTTGCATAAGGAAAGCTACTGTATATAAGCCCATGACAGATACGGGAAATTGCTTAAGACGATTAATCATTTCCTTGGTACTTAATCAGTTAAACACGGACCACTGGCTTGGTAGGCAAGCCCACTAACCACTATGCCACTGCAGTTCCAGGTAGTCATCACTTAACTCATTCTAGCCAGAGGTTTATTAGTCTGAAGTGAGTCTTGCCGGGGACAGAAGGCGTATCCTTTCTTTTTCAGTCCTCGAATCAACCCTTGAAATCATTTGTTCCGTGTTAAGACATATCGGTTTGCAGATGTTTATAGAACCTTTTCATTGGCTTCCTAGAAAACACGTGGTCGCCTTTTGAATGCGATCTGTATTTTTTATTTCTAACAAAGTAGTTAGAAACTTTCATTTTACTGAACCGTTTGTTTTAACAACTGAGGCCATATTTCACTCCCATGAGACCCCCAGACGAAAACAGTTGGTGTAGTCTATTTGCTGGCTACTGTTTACTCAGTCTGACCTTTGAACTTTTATCAACACCAAGGGCTGCTCGTGAATGCCACAACTGCAGCTTGAAGCCATGGTCGCCATGAGAGAGAAGTCACACATACAGGGGGACCCGGATACAAAAGAGGACGCATAATAACCATAACTCACTGCACAATCAAGGACAAAATAATGCAGTACGATAGTAAGAAAGTAGCAATCTATTGTGATTGTCAGCACAGAATGGAGCTGGGTGGCGCTGGTGTATGTATAAAAATAAACTGGTTTCAAGTTGTTATCATACGCAGTAACACACTCACGACTCCATAAATACCTTATAGGTCTATAAAAGCATACGTACGCAGGGGTTAGCAAGCATGCCTGCCGGCCCGATGGCAATGTGTTCAAATCCCCATTGGGGTGGATTTTTTAAACATACCTGGGTTTCTAGGTAGACCCAGTCTAAAATGGGTACCAGGAAATGTCAGGGAAAGTAAAAGCAAAAAAGCTGCCGTTGTGATATTGATCATATCATCTACTGCCGATTGGTCGTCAAAAATATGCGGCTAACACCATCCAATCAATACTACCCCAGGCGTGGAAAATGTGTCATCATTATGTGCGTGGAAAATGTGTCATCATTATGTGCGTGGAAAATGTTAATCGTGTTTTTACTTTAAAAAAAAATAATCAAGCTTTAAGGAAAAAAAACACCATATCCAACAACATTCCGTTGATACTGCCGACACGATGGTAATGTGCTCGAATCTCCATCGAGGCGAAGTGTTTAAAAAATTGATCTAGGCTGGTACGAGGGTAAGTTAATAAGTAAGATCACAAATGGCTGTAGAAAAATAACTAAATATTATAACAACTTGAAAATAGTTTATTTTTATACATACATTGTCCCTTTATTTCTCAACATAATTTCCACCAACATTGATGCACTTATCCCATCGTTTTATCAGTCCTCCCAAACCGGCTGCATAGAACTGCGTGCTCTGTTTTCTAAACCACGTTTTCACTTCACATTCAACTTCGGCGTCATTCGCGAAATGTCTCCCGCCAAGGTGGGGTTTCAGTGTTTATGCTGACAAATGTTTATCCCGTAAAGCGGTGCATAGCTGGGTAGAAAAAGTTACGAGGGCGAGTCAATAAGTAAGTCACACAGTTCTGTGGGATGGCAGGTAAATGAAAACAAAGCACGCAGTTCTATGCAGCCGGTTTGGGAGGACTGATAAAACGATGGGATAAGTGCATTAATGTCGGTGGAAATTATGTTGAGAAATAAAGGGACAATGTATGTATAAAATTAAACTGGTTTCAAGTTGTTATCTTATTTAGTTATTTTTCTACAGCCATTTGTGACTTACTTATTAACTTACCCTAGTATAATGGGGCCCAGGAAATCGCCTGGGGAGTAAAGGCGGTCATCGTGACATGACCATATCAGTTAGTGACTGCTAATTTTTAAATTATATCCGTTACAGGACATCGCTGTCAACATCCGCATTTTACTGCTGTTGTGATCTCTTGGCAAGTTTACGTTTAGAAGTTTGCCATTGCTTTTTGAACAACCGGTTCCCATAACAATTCGTTAAAACCCAGCCAACGCGGTCTGCTGCCAAATAGCAAACAGCTATGTTTCGAACGCAGGTAAGGGGAATTACGAACCGAGTTCGTAACGCCTTCGCCCCGGAGACCGGCGACTGCATATTGTTGTATAAAATATGGGACTAAAACCATTTATACCAGGGGTGGCCAACCTTTCCAGCAGGCGGGCCAAATTTCAGAAATAATATTTCCTGCCAGGCCACGCACCTAATTTTTTGGTTAAATTAAAGTAAACAAGCAAGCGTGCTACAGCTTCGACCACATCGTCGTTTCCCACTCCGCGAGCCGCAACATGACTACCGGCGGCCGCATGCGGCCTGCGGGCCTCGTGTTGGCCACCCCTGATTTATACAATACTCTTCAATACCTGGAAAATGTTACTTAACCTTTTTATCCAAGATCGGAGAAACGCCTTACCCAACAACATCCGGTTAATAAACAGGCGAATACATAGTCCAACGCCTATATGTCATTATCATCACTTTACAGCTTAAACAGCAATGTCAGCCATGACATTTCGTGTACATGACATAGCTGTTAAACCACGAGGGCTTGCCTGAGTTTACCACGGTCGTTGACTAGCGGCTGTTAACATGTTAAACAGCACTGCAAAACAGGGAGTGCTTGAGTGGGCAGTGCAGATTTGCAGCGAGAATACCATACACTCTCTTCAATATGTGCTGAAGGTGACTAATGCCCTTTGGGTTTACCCCCGGGTCCTGTTCTGTCAGCCCAGGAAACGGAAGAGCGTTGCAAACTAAATTACCTATTATGTTCGTATTGCACGGGTTATGCGTACAGTCATGACATCATTACCCAACACCAGAGCCAAACTAAAGTGTTCAACATAATGCTAATATACACTTAAATATCAATTTCTCATCGGAAGATGGGGAGGGGGGAAGAGCAATGAACATTTGGTGGCGGTGGTTTCAAATCCCGGCAAGTCTGTCATCATCAAGTGCCCTGCCAGCTGGTGTAGGCGTTCATGGCTCTCCACAGATCTCGGCCTTTGGTGTTCTGGGTCAACTCTGCTGATATTCTTCCATGCCACCTTGTCAGTCCACCCAGTATCATTTTGCTCAGTCTCCCTGTGCCTCTTTTCCAACTTATATTTCCAGTCGGCACGATGTTCTCCGATGCCTCTCTTATCATCACATGACCAAAGAATGCAGTTTGACTCTTTATTATGGTGGTATATAATGCTATACTTTCATTTAGCCTCTTCCAAGCAATCGTTGTTAGTTACTTTGGTAACCAAGGTATTCGCAATATTCGTCCCAGGAACCGCCTTATAGTTGCTTCCAAGCTCTTCCTAATTTGTACATTCACATTCCATTTCTATGTAATATTTCAGCACCCTCTTTCTTATATTTAATGATTCAGTATTGATACTTGATCTGAACCGTTCCGTGGCGAAGACGTTACGGACGCAGTTGGTAATCCCGCATACCGCGTTCGAAACACAACTGCGGGAGATTCGACAGCATACCGCCTTGCGTTGGGTTTTTATAAAATGGTATGGGTGCCGGTCGTTCAGAAAACAATGGCAAACTACTGAAAGTAAACTTGCCCAGGAATCATGAATAGCCAAAAAAAAAAAAAAATGCTGGCGATGACTGCTTCGTCCTGTAAAGGAGATGTCACTAACTTAGCTTGATCTGATTGAAAAAATATAACAATAATATCTTGTACCAAATGACCATGATAATTAGTGGGTACGTGTTTTTTTCTTTTCTTCAAATAGTGGTGGATTTGTATGCTGGGGTATCTCATTTTTCAACTGCAGAAAAGTGTGAGGAATTAATTTTAGCGGTCTGCGCTCAAAGACCAGTGACACATGATGATGATGATGGTGATAAATCTGTTAGAATTCCATGGTGTGGTCATAGATTTCCATGTCTGCTGCTAGCTTTTGGTTAAGGCAGCTGTAGTTGTAAAAATAAGTCCATACATCATCTGCTGCTCTAACTTTCTCTCTATACAAAAGGTCAGGTCTTTAACATCGTCTGCTCGTGTCCAATGAGAATGATGTGATGAATACACACATGCAGATAGCTGTCTCTCCCATCTACTTGACACGCCCAACTTAACATGTGTAATGTTCTTTGGAGTGTGCATGTCTCAAGAAGATAAAGGAGGCCAGTATGGCCGAATGGATAAGACCTCTCCTTCTTAAACATCCGGTGGGCTAATGTCGAGATAGCGGGTTCAACCCCCTACACCAGTCAGCTGGACTAAAATGTTGACTTCTCGTCCTAGTCTTGGGGATGTAAATTACAAGTACAGTACCTCAGAAGTAGAAGTGGGTTCACCTAATGGGGAAGAACACTCGACACTGGTAATAGGAAAAGCTAGTCCTTAAGCAAAAATTAGTACTGGAAATAGTTGCAGGTGTATGATCTATGCTTGAGTTCAAAGCGAGCTAACGCAAAAAACAAACAAACAAACAAACCAAGAAACAAACAAAAATACAAGTGTCCATTAATTTGCTCAAATTATCCACAATATGTCCAAGTTCAATTACCCGGATCAAGTCAGTTATGAATTCCAACAACACATCTAGATGAGTAATTACTCGTCAGCAACACATCTACTTTAGTAATGTATCCCAACAACATATTAGTGATTAATCCCAGTAAAAATTCTACATAACTAAATAATCCTTAAAAAACACATTTAGATAAGTAATTAACCATAACAACATATTTACATTAGTAATTAATCCCAACAACACATCGGCATCAGCAATTGATCCCAACAACACATCGGCATCTGTAGTGATCCCAACAACACATCGACATCAGTAATGATCCCAACAACACATCGACGTCAGCAACTGATCCCAACAACACATCGGCATCAGAAATTGATCCCAACAACACATCGGCATCAGCAATTGATCCCAACAACACATCTACATCTGTAGTGATTCCAACAACACATCGGCATCAGCAATTAATCCCAACAACACATCGGCATCAGTAACTAATCCCAACCCTACACTAGAACGCAACACTAGCACTAAGGAAGTTTTAAAAAAAAAAAACCGCGAAGTCTTCACAGAAAGCAGATCAATAAACTTGACTGTAACGTAGGAAAGGAAATGAAAGGAAACGGCGACGAAGAGAGAAGTTAGTTAGTCACTTCCTTTTACAACTATCTGCCCGTGACCTTGAAATTGTTAGCATTTCTCACCCACATGAAATATATACTGCAGGATTCCTTTCACATTTCTTTTACCTAACTATACATTCCTATTCTCATAAACAAAATTAGAAATTAGAGACTTGGGGCGGAGGTGTGACTTGTGAGTGCGCTGTTGGCCTCTAAATCAAAGGTGGGGAAACCTTTTTTGTCTGCCAAGGGATATTTATATATTTATAAATCATTCGCGGGCCTTGCAAAATTATCACCTTAAAAATTAGCCTGCTATTTTTGGTCAAACGTTTAATTCAATCACAGGAAATATGGTGGCTGGAACTGCTTCCCTTTGGTGAGGTGTGTGATGTTAGCTGGTGTTGATGATGTTGCTACCTAGCTACTGCTTTTGCAGGTTTGCGTCGGTCTATCTTTACGACCGTAAGTTTTGAAAACAACTGCTCGCAGCCGAATACAGATGCACATTTCAATGCATGACTCCTTAAAGTGGGAAATTCATTATTGATTATGTAGCGTCTATAGAACTCAAGCAGTGGATGTTGTTGTACCTAGCTTTCAGCTCATCATGACTTTGCAGCTGAATGATTTCATGATGCAGGGTCTCAGACATCAGCTTATTCCACATTGAATTGTGTTGCAAAATATGTTCAATTACAATTGTTTACTTTGCACGTCCTTGAATCTTTCATCAAATGTCTCAATTAGTCTGGCACAATAACCAGCATATTCAAGTGACGTATTAGGTTTTTGTCCTTCCAGTGATCCATAAATGCTATCATCATGGTTTCCGTTGCTAGTGTTTGGTTTATTAGGGAGGAAAATGTTTCTGGCCATGATGTGTGTAGATGCACTATAAGGAATCGTCTTGAACTCGGTGAAAGGAGTAAACTTGAGCACGGAGAGGTGAAAAAAACCAACGGAAAGGAACGCCGGACTCATGCTAGAGCCGTGCGGCTCATAGGGCGCATCAAACCTTAGTCACGTGCGATTCAAGAAGGCAATTGCACAGATCTTGCTGGTTGTTACCAGGGGCCTTTTATATTCCGCCCCCCCCCCCCGGGGAAGGGGGGGGGGTATTTTAGAATAACAACATTCTTGGTTAGAAGAATGTTTGTCCGAGACTAGAGGTAATATAACTAATAAACAAACTAATAAACAAAATACGAGGGGCTTCAAATAAAAACCTTAAATGTCCCAAGGACACTTTGGATTTGATTGCTAATCGAAACTTTCTAATCCACTTATACACACTGGACCTTCATTCGCCGATGAATTTCTATAGGTCACACCCTTCACTGCTTAGAAAGAAAAAAAAAAACTAATAACAGAACGCTGCTCCTCTTTGGTACATGTCACAAGTGGGTCGACCATCTTTAAACTTTTCTTATGTCGACACCATCTTCGTCTGCATCGTGATGTCACACACACCTCACACTCTTGACATCCATAACAACAATAATGATAGGTTACAAGACAATGACATGGTTATTGTAATTTCTACCACACTTTTAAGGTTTCCATTTGAAGCCCTGTCGTAACAACTAAGAGAAAATGGGTACAAGTAAAGACAGCCCGAGACAGATTAATGAAAACTGAAAGCGATAATTCATCAACGTACATCTACAAAGAGCAGTGAGAACAAGGGTGTTAAGGTGATATATAGAAGATATGGTTTCTGAGACACAGGCATAGAATATCATGGTCGGGCAGATAAACGAATGAGACATTTGTCGAAGAAACAAATGAAAACCGTAAAATGATTAACGAAAGTAGACATATTCAGTAAAGATTTTGGGGCACATTATGAGGAGAAATAAATTTAAAAACTTAGTGACAACTTGGAAACTTACTGGGGAGAAAGCATGGGGAAGACAAAGTAATGCCATATCTGAGTGGCTTAACCACATGGCATAATCCGGACTCGAACACAGACCTTATACGAGACTGGTCAGCGTGTGACATCGCGAACTATCAACGCCACGCCTATCGGCACGGCACATAATGGTGATGATAGAGTGTTGCTTGGTGTTAAGTAAATTAAAATCTGTTTATGCAAGTTGTTATCACGTTAAATAAAACTCCTAGATGTCATCACGTTAAGATCCAAGCTGTCATAATGTTGAATTAAGATCCAAGTTGTCATCACGTTGAGTAAAGATCCAAGGTGTCATCACGTTGAGTAAATATCCAAGTTATCACGTTGAGAAAAAATCCTAATTGTCATCACGTTGAGAAAAGATACAAGTTGTTACGACGTTGAGTAAAGATCCAACTTGTCATCACGTTGAGTAAAGATCCAAGTTTTCATCAAGTTGAGTAAAGATCTAAGTTTTCATCACGTTGAGTAAAAATCTACGTTATCCATCCATCCATCATGTGCCATGCCGGTAAGCGTGGGCGGTCATGTTCTGCCATCTCACTCGATCACCAGAGTCGTGGATCAGTTCCGTGTTTCTGTCTCGACCATGCCACAAGGCCAAGCCATCCAGATACTTGTTTCTAGGTCTTCCCCTTGGTCTGTTTCCCTCGATCTTACCAGTTGTCACCAAAGTTCTCCAAATCACTTCTTCTCATAACATGTCCAAAAAATTGTGACTGTCTACGTCTAATGTCTCTGATCAGTTTACGATCTTCATTTGTTTCTTGAAGGACTTGTTCATTGATCTTTCTGGCTGTCCATGGTATTCTTTGCATTTTCCTCAGAAACCACATTTCTACAGCCATCAGATGTTTTTCAGCCTGGCTGCTCATTGTCCAAGCTTCACATCCATATAAAAGTACAGGTTCTATGTAGCACCTCAACACTCTTTTTCTCGTTTCAATTGACATCTTTTTATTGGTCAGTATGTTTTTCATCTTGCTAAAGGCTACTTTTGCCATGGCGATTCTTGTTCTAATCTCTTCCAGGCATCTCCCATCAGATGTTATCACTGTTCCGAGATAATTGTATCTATTCACTTGTTGAAGAATATTCCCATTTACTTGTATATTACACTGTGGTATTTCGTTCTTCCTAGTGACGACCATAATCTGTGTCCTTTTACAATTTAATGCTAACCCTTGTTGTTCACTTTGTGTAACAACCGCATCTACTAAATTTTGCAGGTCCTGTTCATTGTCTGCAATCAAGACTGTATCATCTGCATATCTAATGTTATTGATGCATCGTCCCCCAATGTTGATTCCTTCCATATTTCTGAAAATATTTTCACTGTACAGGGAAAACAGATCTGGAGACATTACACATCCCTGTCTCACACCTCTCTTAATAGGCTGATATTGGCTTACTTCATTATCAACTCTTATGGCAGCTTGTTGTTTCCAATATATGTTTTTTACAAGTGTAAGGTCTTTCCCATCAATTTGTAGATCTTCAAGCATCCTTATCATGTTGACATGTCTCACTTTATCAAAAGCCTTTGTGTAGTCAATAAAGCAAAGGTGTAGATCTTTGTTTACTTCTATAGAACGTTCGATTACGGTTCTCAGTATATACACAGCATTTACTGTACGTTATCACGTTGAGAAAAAAATCATAATTGTCATCACGCTGAGTAAAGATACAAATTGTTACAACGTTGAGTAAAGACCCAAGATGTCATGATGTTGAGTAAAGATCCAGGTTGTCGTGACGGCAAGTAAAGATCCAAGTTGTCATCACAGTGAGTAAAGATCCACATTATCGCCTTCTCTACTAGCTTGAAGCACCCTGTTCCACACTGCGCAATGGAATGGTAATATTAATACTCAGACATATCAATTCTTAGAAAATCCTCGTGGCAACTAAGACAGCACATAAACAAATTCACAAGTACAGATTGGGGCCCACAGAAGTGGAAGAAAGAAGTAGTGATCTGTACTTCTTTCTTCTACAGGGTTTTTGTAGTTCCACTACACTTTGTATGTTGAACACTTTTGAAACATGAAGTACATGACGTCATAAAAAATGTGCTCCACGGTCCATCTGAAGCAATCTACAGCGATTGGCTGTCTTCTGCTGAAGTAATTCTTTGCGCTCCCAAAAAAAAAATGGTCTTATCAACGGAAGAAAGAATTTTTGTTGGTTGAACAAGCATTTCGAAATGGTGGTTGATACACACGGATGGTTGTTCAAAGATTTATAGCAAGATTTCCTGATAAACAACCTCCCCATCGCATTACTGTTAGAAATTTGATGAATAAGTTATAATGAATACTTCATTAGTACTTTCCAGCTTCCCCAAAATAGAGTTAGATATTGTAACTAATTTAATGAATTTTTAAGCACATTTTTAATGACGTCATATACTTTTTTTTAAAAATTGTTCTACATACAAAGTGTAGTGAGACTTTACAAATACCCAGTACTTCTATGAGCGCCAGTCAATACTTGTGAATTTTTTTATAGGCAATACAAATACCATAGTGATTAGTTTTACCAACGCAGTGGTTCGGTGCTATCATCGGCAGTGTTAGTACTGTTTTCTTCCAGTCAGTACGACGTGTACGACTTGTATCATAGAATGTGTACCGGGTCATCTTTTAAAATTGTCTGAGAAGGACAGGCGACAAGAAATGGAACTGGTCATCCCAACCACAGGGTGTATATTTAATGACTGTGTAGTGTTTGAAAATACTGCCGGTCCAAGACTTGTATTCACCCTCTGTAAAGATCATGCAACATAATAGATAAATACAAAACTTGAACCGGCACTATTTTCAAACACTGCACAGTCATTAAAAATACACCCTATAGATTATGTGAAGGCCTAAAACTTCAAACCGTCACCCTGGCTTAGGGGATAATGAGACGCGCAGTTTCAGTCGAATTGAGAGTTCGAAATCAGCGCCGGCGACTTGGAAGCAGACAGCTTTGCTTTGACATCGAAGGTAGAAGTTGTCGACAGGTCAGGAAACAATGGTAAACTACTGAACTAACACGGACTAGTAAACAGGCAATATATGCTGGGATTGATTGCAACGTCATGTAAAGGAGTTGCAACTAACTGGGAAGAGGAGGCGGCAAGAAAGGAAGTGGTTATCTCAACTACTCGTAGAATATGTAAAGTTCTGAAGCTTCACAACCCAACCACAGTTCTTGCCATGTGAAATCCTTGACCTTGTGTGAGAATAAATATAGCATAAGCCTTGTTGGTTACACTTTGTGACCTCGACAAGCTCCAATCGTCACTGCACCACGGAAACCGATTTGAATACGTAGACAACTATAGGAATGTCTCTGTCTGGTGGCCAAATGTTCTGCTGATGGTTAAATCAAATGTTCTGCTGATGGTTAAATCAAATGTTCTGCTTATGGTTAAATTTCCTTGTTAACCAATAAAGTTAGCTATGTGTCTTTTACATGGTGTTGCAATCAACCCCAGCATTTATTAATTTGGCTGTTTGTGATTTAATAGGCAATTTGAATTCAGTATTTTGTATAGCTTTCTGAACGAACGACGACTCATCGAATGGAAATCAACGCAAAGCAACATGCTCCCAAATGATCCGACGGCTGATTTCGACCTTTTGACTCGGTGTGTCGAGGAAACGTGACACACACACTGTTACTGTCCCCTAAACCACAGCACAGTAAATCTACTTGACATCAGGAATATCAAGCTTGACATAAACGAATACTATCAATGAAGACAATAAACACAGTTACTATTAACAAATATTGGACAACCACAACAGTTGGATATTTTAAACCAGTTATCGGTACTTTTGCCTTAATTCACCCCAAACAAACAAGGATCCCTTCGAGCCTCATTTGCATCGGTCCGGCAATCACTTTCCGGTTAGGGTTAGGGTTAGGATTAGGGTTGTGTGTTTGTATGTGTATCGACGACACATACACACACAACCCTACCCCTAACCCTAACCCTAACCGGAAAGTGATTGCAGGACCGATGCAAATGAGGCTCGAAGGGATTCTTGTTTGTTTGGGGTGAATTAAGGCAAAAGTACCCAGTTATCTAATAGTTATTACAAACATATTATATTCGCGCTCGCTCGCTCGTGAACGAACGAGAAAAGAAAAGAAAGAAAAAAAAAAAAAAACACACACACACACACACACACACACACACACAATACTTGAACGTAACACACAACTCAGAAGATATAAGTAAATATGCTTGAGTTATGCCAGGGCTCGTTACGCCACAACAAATCTTCTAGTCCCCACAAAAAAGTGTCAAGCGGAAATCTCGATTCGTATTATGCAGTGAAGCCAATAAATTACTTTTGTAAACGGGTGCGCCGCTACGAGCGGTGATTAGCAGTGGGTTCTGATAAAGTTAGTTACATATCCTGCACGGGATGTCGCATTCAAACCTAGCATTTTGGATGTTTACGTTCAGTAGTTTGCCATTGCTTTCTGAAAGACCGGCATTCATACGATAGCATGAAAAATATCAGCGCGAGACGGTCTGCTGCCAAATCGCTCGCAGCTGTGTTTCGAACGCGGTATGCAGGATTACGAATTGCGTCTGTAGCGCCTTCGCCACAGAGCGGGTTCAGATAACAGAATATTTGTTTATGTTTAAAAACAAAAACTGTAACCTTCTTATTACAAGGGTTTCTGAAGTAATTGTGATCAGGCACCTTGTCAACTGAAATTTGATTTAGAATAGTGAAAATAATCAACCTGGGCATATTGTTCTCCCTGGCGAAGTGGTCAAGTCGTCTGTCTTGCTCTCTGAAGGTTGTGGGTTCGATTCCTGGCTACGTATTTCAGTTCACGGGTGCATTTTTCTCAGGAGACTCATGGGGGTCGTCGCTGGAGCCATGGAGTTTGCGCTTTGTGCGACGTTTTCGTCAGCCGCCCTGCGGAAAGAGACTGAACCATATGGGATAAAACGCGGTGCAATGACGTCAATCATCTAGACTTTTATGCGACTTTTTAAAATGTATGTGTGTATGAACGTAATGAATGGTCGATATTAATCACACAAACACACACACGCATACACATATGTTGTATTAGTATGGTAGAGTAGCATCCCGCTTCCTTAGAAAGTCTGAAAGTCAAACCAGACGCCCTACTAGCCATTGTAAGACATACGCAGGCATTTCGTAATGAAAGGAAAAACTTACAAAAACAACAGGACTATGACATATGGTACATCGCTCCATAGAAGAGGAACGAAACACTCTGAATGAATAACTTGCGTTACTGTACTTTCATCCATTATATCACTGGTTTTAGTTACCACCTTCTGCACAGTGGTAGCGGCAATATCGTGGTGGCTTGCAGACCCATTGGCATGAGGTCGAATTTTTAAAACTGACTTGGCCTTCCAGGCCGATCCAGTCTTAAAAGATAACCAGGACATGTCACGGGAAGTTTAGGGGGCAGGCGTGACACTGATAACTTTACTCCCTAAATACCAATAGGTGTATAAAAACACAGGTCTGGCATATATATTTCACGCGCCTTAAGGAGTGTAATAGGGTCCGTTACTAACGTTTACCTTATTTCTGCCAAAAACAGGTATAATTTTAACTCATTATAGATCAGAAATGTATAACATTAAAGTAACATCTACATGGGACAGGCAGATTTAATGATGATAGGTAATGTTTGTTTGCTGACTGTACGCTCTCTCACACGATATTGCGCAGTCCAAAAGAACCACGTTCCAGATGATTTGTTTCCCATAAAATGTTAAAACATTAACTGTCAGTCAATAATAAACATTGCACATATTAAGTTACGTTTTTCTTTTCATTTTTCAATGTATGAGACAGGAGAAAAGAATATATGAAATCGAAATGTATATGCCAGTGGTTCTCAACCGGTGGGGAATTCCCCCCCCCCCCCCAGGGGGGAATTTCATGGTTTCCAAGGGGGGGGGGGGAATGAAGACCATTTCAAGATCGTGTTAATACAAGAACCGATTACTTGACATAGTTTTTCCCTTCATACTTTACAGTTATGTATGTCTCGCCCTTCTAAAATTCATTTTATAAAGTAAGTAGACCCACAAATCATGTTTTATGTGGATGTCTAGACTTGTTTTAGTATATGCTATTACATTTGCCTTCCACTTTTACGTATACTGTGTAGGGGTGAGGGGATTTTTAGATAGGACATATGAAAGGGGGGGGGGGGGGGGGGGAAATGACGTTCTGAAAATATGGTGAAGGGGGGAATGGGCCAAAAAAGGTTGAGAACCACTGGTATATGCAATTCAATTAAATGACACGTAATGGTAAATACACTGGGATAGTGGGGATGTGGTTTTTTTAAAATGTTTTTAATTTGTTTTTGTTTTAAAGAATGTTAAGAATATCATAAATAATGAAGAAAACAAAGTATAGTATATTAAGAGCAGCAGGTGTTACTACAGGATCACTCACCAAAAAGCCATAAGGATCAGATAAATGAAACGTATTGGGGTAAATCAACAAAAGAGGCGGAATAAAGAAACTAGACTTAATTTGGAGAGAATACTAGACAAGAGAGGCACAGAAAGACTGACAGATATGCAGATGGAAAGCGTAAACAGCTGGGCAACAAATAGCAGTTTAAGCAAAAACTTCCTCAAAATATCAGATGACAGCGAGGAATGGAGAGTCATGATCGTCGATGTACAAGGGGCTTCTCATAAGTCTTTAGCCTGCCCATGAAGGAGTAGGCGGAGAAAATTGAAATTTGACACAGTGCTTATTCCTTCTCAATGTAGCCACCACCTGAATGTATGCATTTCTGCCATCTCTGCCTGACCTTGACAAGACATTCAGTATAAAACAACCTATTTTTCGAACTAAACCAGTTATCACAAGCCAGTATGACATCTTCGTCACTGTCAAAACGATTTCCTTTCAGCTGTTTTTTTTTTTTTTTAAGATTTGGGAAAAGAAAAAAGTCTGATGCAGCCAAATCTGGAGAATATGGCGGGTGTGGAAGAATTTCAATATTCAAATCGTTGGCACAAGCCGTGCTTTATGGGGGAAGGGGGGGGGGGATGTCTTGAAGCTATGGCAGAAGTTGCGTAGCACTATCCCTCGTTTTCTGGTCACAGCCTTTCTTAGTTTGATAAGGAGATCTGCATAGTACTGCCCATTAACCGTGCTGCCATGAAGCATGTATTCTTTCAATATGACACCTTTGACTTCCCAAAAAACAGTCAGCATCACTTTTCTTGCAGATTTTCGTGCTCTTGGCTTGACATGTGTTGGCGAGCCCCGGGTTTTCCACTGCGTGCTGGCAATTTTGGATTCTGGGTCATAATGGTGAATCCAAGTCTCATCTGTCATCAACATGTTTTTCGACCTCAACATGATGAGTAACTGGCCACAGCAATCAACCCGTGTTTGTTTCTGTTCACATGTCAGCAGGCGCGGGACCCAGCGGACACACACCTTTCTCATGTTCAGTCTGTTGCGTAAAATTCTAAAAACTGTACTCTTACTCAGTTTTGCTGAACCCAATATCTCTGCAATTGTCATTTTCCTATCCTGATCTATGATTTTCTTCACTTTTACAGCATTTGCATCATTGCACTCCGAGGACGGTCATCCTGATCTTGGCAGATCAGTAACTTGGGAACGGCCACGCTTAAACTGCAAACACCAATTTTTTACAGAAGCATACGAAGGACAAACTTCCTCAAACACTGGCTCCATCTCCCTGTGTATTTCTGTAGGTGTTTTCCCCTTTAACATCAAGAATTTTATCACAGTCCTGGCGTCTGATTTCTCCATTGTTCTGACAAACCGTTGGATGTGCAGATCTGGTCAACAGGATGTGTTGTGCCATGCACCTTATCTGGAAAACCAGTTGAGGAGGGAAATTCATAATTCATTACAAATTGAATGAGCTATACATGTGCCAAATTTCAATTTTCTGGGCCTACTCCTTCATTGTCAGGCTAAAGACTTATGAGAAGACCCTTGTATGTTCCAGACGAGGTATCTCAAAAATAAGAAAAGGAGAGATTATTACTGACAGATTAGGGAGAAGTTAGAGACAACAGAGATGGGACGCTATAGGAGAATGCTACTAACATATTGGGCAGATCAAACAGAAGGTTAGGCGTCTCTAAAGATCTGAATTCACGAAGAGAACTAATTATACTCAAATCAGAAGTTGACCACACTCTATCAGAAGTTGATCATCCGTCTATCAAAAGTGATCATACTTCTATAAAAAAAAAAAATTGGTCGTACTCCTATCAGCAGTTGATAAGGAGGGTAACCAACCAACCAACCAACCAACGAACCAACCAGTCAGCCACCAACCAACCAACCAAATACCTATTAGAAGTTTATCATATTCCTATCAGAAATTGATTCCAGTTCTATCAGAATTTGATCATACTAGTGTCAGAAATTGATTATACAGTTATAAGAAGTTAAGCATTCTCTATCAGAAGTTTATTATACTCATATGAGGAGTCAACGACACACCTATCAGGAGTTGCTCACACTCCTTCCAGAAGTACAACCACTCAAAATATGTGAACATATACTCAGAAGCAGTATTTTGGAAGATGTGACAAGAGAAAAACTGTAGAGGAACGGAAATACGACAGAAAACCAGACATACTGAAAGAATAAATTATAGAAGCCGTCAGATTAGCCCCATTGAACAAATCACCAGGACAACATTAAATACCAAATGAACTAATCAAAGCAGCAAGAGAAGTAGGAACAGCATGGCTACATAGACTATTCAACTACGTTTGGGTAG
Source organism: Cepaea nemoralis (assembly GCA_014155875.1). Taxonomy (NCBI): domain Eukaryota; kingdom Metazoa; phylum Mollusca; class Gastropoda; order Stylommatophora; family Helicidae; genus Cepaea; species Cepaea nemoralis. The sequence continues at coordinate 496,904 of JACEFZ010027602.1, read as the reverse complement.
AACAATAGACACCACGAGACTGGGGAAACGCCACAACTATTTCAATTTGGAAAAACAAAGGCAGCAAAAGAGACTGCACGCAATGCAGAGGCATTTCACTGTTTAGTTCACTGGGAAAATAGTTTGCAAAATTCTTGAAAAAAGATTAAGAACTATTATAGAACCCCAGCTAAGCGAAACACAACTTGGATTTAGTAAAATCAAAGGATGCACAGATGCCAATTTTTCTCTTAGGCAACTTATAGAAAAATCAATCGAATTCAATGAAACACTCTACTTAGCCTTTGTCGACCAAGAAAAGGCATTTGATAGAGTAGATAGAAACAAGCTGTGGGAAATCCTTAAACAATATGGAGTGAGTACACATCTAATGAACCTATGTAGAAGCTTATACAACAACAGTGAATGCATAGTGAGAGCAACTATAGGACACTCAGAACCCTTCACCATAATATCCGGAGTACCACAAGGTTGTGTCCTGTCCCCTCTCTTGTTTATAACATATATAGACAACATATGTAAAGAAACCAGCCAAACAGAGACCGCAAGAACACCGCATGACGAGATCACAGAAGAAGAACCATCTACAAATCTAACCATTAGAGAACTCCTGTTTGAGGACGACCAAGCACTAATAGCAAAATCAGAAGATGAATTACAAGACCACGTGAATAGCGAAATGTGTAGGGAACATAACATGAAAATTAGCACAGGTAAAACAGAGGTACTGACTATAACTAAAGAAGAAAAGGCAACAATGATTTACCTAAACGAACATCCCTTGAAACAAGTAAAGAGTTTCAAGTACCTAGGAAGTATAATATCATCAAATGGCAAATCAGAAGACGAGATCGAAAATAGATGCAACAAGGCAAACCAACTCATTGGACAAATGGCACCAATACTAAAGAACAAACATGTATCAATAACTACTAAGAAAGCACTTTACAACACAATCTTCCTACCAACTCTATTTTACCAATGCCAAACCTGGACAATGACAGAAAAAGAGAAAAGAAAAATCACAACAACAGAAATGAGATTCCTGAGAAGAATACTCAATGTATCAAGAAGAGATAAGATCAGAAATGAAGAAATCAGGACTAAAGTGGGGGTTATAGCTGCACTAGATTTTATTAGAAGGCAGCAAGTCAAGGGGTTTGGCTATGCAAGTAGGTTACCATCTAACAGTATACCACAACAAGCAATGATGTACTGACCAGAGGGAAACAGAGGAAGAGGCCGACCACGTAAACGATGGGCGCAGGGAATAACAGGGAATATCGATACATGAAGCCCATAAGCGGGCACTCTCCCGCTGTTTATACTTCACCTCGACACCGCAAGGTACAAGAGGAACATAATGAGATGAGATGAGACTTGGCATGGAAAAACATCTAACAGATATAAATGGCAATACACATGACAGAAAGCGCTGTAGATAAGCACAACGACCAACGTCATACACTGCATGCAGTTTAAGCACTTTAAGACGAATAAAAAGTCACATCAATACGAGTTATAGAACATACAAAATAACGACCACATCTACCAAGCATACTTACGCGCAAGCTCTGTTAAAGTAATTTTCCTTAACTGGAAAGAGGTGAATCAACCAACGAAACCGAAAGTTTATTTAGAGAAATGTCCCGTTAAGAAGACTGTCTTGTTCACTGAATAGCCACTACTGTCCTTCCGGATTTAACTGTGCCGCGGGCAATGAAACATCAAACTTATTTGTTCCCTTGGTGTCAGCTACTGCGCTCCCCTAGCCCTAACGTAAACCTATTTAGAAATGCAAACAGATGCGTCCTGGCTGAAGGGTTACCGTTTCCGCGAGCAGCAGCCAGGTCCCCCCTTATTTAAGTTTGCGTTTGAATTGAAGACGTGTGTCAAACGAGTTCTCTCTCGGGCGACGATCACTGGCGGGAACAAAATAATATAAATAATCCGGGTTAGTTTTCTTGCGGTTGGAGAAGGGGTTAGGAAGGAATTATTTTCGGTAATATATATTTTTACACAGTGATTTTCTACCGCACAAGCAATAAAACATTATTAAACCGCACTGTACCCATATAACACAATGCATAAAATGGAGTGGCGGGTGCGTTCAACCAAACAAACCCAAAGTAATTTCACTTCACCATCGGCTTAGTTCTGCCTCAAAATGTCAATGAGGGCGGCAGCGGCGTAGAATCAGGTGCGGCCAACATAATGCTGGCTGGAGATCTTGTGTCTGACTCACTTTGACGCAATTTGTGCTGTTAAAATCGTCAGCAGAAAGTCAAACTGAAAGTTGAGGCAATACGTCCCGGTTTTCTCTGACGGTCCCGGTTGTTTATGACGACAACAAAAAAACTGTCCCAAAAACTGTTTTCTTCTTGCTTCCTTCTGTCTCCTCCCATCGATCCCTAAGAAGACTCTGAGCACAGTGCACAAACTCAATAGCCCCTTCGGGGATCCCGTGTTTGTATACTAGAACCACATGCTGTAAATATTCTTTTTGTGAGTTGGTTTCGTAATATTGAAATTTTGTCTGGGCAGCTGCGCACCCAGCCAGCTCTTTTCGAGTTCCATTTGCCGAGGGATTTTAAATATACAAATGGGTCCTCGGAGTTTTCCGCCATTGTCCGTGAGGGCTAAACCGACCAATCAACTACCTCAGGATTATGTGGGAATATACCATCCTTTTAATATTGTGTAAATAATCCGCATAGCCAAGATCGTGAATTGAACCAGGCCTGCGGTAGCCATAGGTGGACTTGTAACTATTTAGCCATTTCTCCAAAATGTATATGTTAGTATTATAGATCTTCCACAGCTTCCATCATCACATATAACGTGTCTTAGCGCCACAGCCTATCTATTCTTTAATGTTATCCATCCCTGATTTAAGAGTGCAGAAAAAATACTTTAATTAATTTATACATCGAAGCCATTACACTCCTTGGACAATAATCACCCTCAAATTAATATCCTATTTGTGGCTGACTCGGTCACAGAATTATTCATCTAAGCCAGGCATGAACCCTAATATTAGTTGTCTGAAGTTGAACGGGGTAGAGGTCATGGTATAATGGAAACTGTCAATAAATATCCAGAAAACACAAACAATAGTTATATCCGACACAATTAGAACACTAATTCAATACAAGAGAAAATGCTTAACTGCGTTAATAAATTCAAATAACTAGAGGCAATCATAAAATTAGATGGAAGATGCGTGACATAGATTAAAAGCAGATATGTCAATCAAAAGGTGCATTTCAAAAAATGAAAAATTTCTTATGCAGTATGTTACTATCAATGTGGATCAGAATGAAGGTATTGAGTTGAGTTAAGAACCGACATCACTGCACTCAGGACATTCCCATACGTGCTCCGTCCCCTCGTTCAACAGCCAGTGAAGAGAAATACTACTAATCGTTCCCACCGCTATCTGATTAAAAGTTCTCCTGGTCTTCCCTCTCAGTTTTGAGATTCTTCCAGAACCCCTGCCGATCCCCCGCAATCTCATTCTTTCCACATATGGGTTCTCAATCTGTTCCTCCGCCTTCTCCACCTGGTCCCACAAGCGCACGACCACCTCACCCTTGTCCATAGGCAATTCCACCAAGAGGTGCCTTCCCTGCTAGCCTATCAGCCTGTTCATTCCCCCGTACACCCGCATGGTCAGGGCAAAATATCCATACAATTCTCACGATCTGTGACCTCTGAAGCGACGAGAGCCATTCCACACGAAACATTCCTTTCTCCACCTTGCTAAGCATACTCTTTGAATCCGTAATGAATACAACGTGTGTTGCAGTAGTCTCCTCTAGCCACCGGAATGCTGCTGTTACTGCCTCCACCTCCATTCTCATGCTGGAGGTCGTAGTCTCAGATGCCAGACTCTCCTTTTTCAAGACTCGCCCATTAGCCTTTGCAATAAAGCCCCAGCCACTACGTCTGTTTCTCACCACTGACCCATCGGTGTAGATGACTATGTCACCTTGATGTGTGTTGCTCTGGATCAGCTGTTGCACTTCAAACTCAGTGCGGCCCACTGCCCATTCTCTGCACTCACGACCCAGTGTTATTATTACATTGTGCCAGTCCGTCATGTCTTCCGGAACTTCCACCCACTCTCTTTCACGATTGATGGTCTCTAGATCACACACCTGACTTATAGAAAGTTCTGCCTGTGCCATCCAGGCCTGCCTCGTCTTAGTCTATGACCCATAACCATATACATTGCTGCACGCAGCGGGTGACCCTGTCTGCGGCAACTCTAAGGTACCATTTGGCCTGAAGGACCCTATACCTATTCTTCATTGTTGGTAGCGCCAGGATATGCCTCATGCATATAATTGGTCTGTCCTTTGTGCACCCCAGGATTAACCGCATGGCAGCATTCTGTATGCGCTCCAACCTTTCAAGCTGGCTGTTTGATACTGTCAGCAGCCCCAAAACATACTCAGTGACAGAAATTATTAACTGCTGAAAGAGTCTATACAGCATCCTCTGATCTACCCCGGCTGCTGCCATAGCCCTCAGTGCATTAAGTCCCCTACCAGCCGTCACCACCAAATCCTCCACATGATCCTTAAATGACAAACACCTGTCAAAGGTGATACCCAAGTACTTCAATTTACTCTCTCGACTAAGAGGACATCGTTTCAACATAATACCTGGGACGTCTACCTTGACGATCCGGTTATCCAAAGAGTACCACACAGCCGATGCCTTGTCTGGATTTATAATGGCCCCTGCGTCCCGGGCACCACTCCGCCACCCTGTTTACCGCAACCTTAAGTCTTTCGCCAAACTGGCTCTGTCTGTACACCAGCACATCATCTGCAAATGTCAATATTCTACCCACACCTGGTGTCTCAATAGCTGCGATTTTGCTGATGTAGACATTAAAGAGCACTGGGGACAAGGCAGATCCCTGCGGCAACCCAGGTGTAATAGTACAGGGGTCAGAAGTTCAGGAACCCATGCGCAGTGCAACCTTACGCTCATAAAGGACTGCCGCAACCCATCTAACACGGCTAGGGAAGACCTCCATGTCAAACAGTGTGTGTATTAACCGATCATACCTAACCCTGTTATACGCATCCTCCGGTTCAAGAGCTACCGCCACTGTCTCCTTTTTATCCTGGAAGCCCTCATAGACATCGAATGCAAAAGTTGCAGCATTAGCCCACGTGTCCTTTCCTGGCTGGTAGCTCCCGAGTCCTTGGGGAAGCGGTTTCCGACTTTCCAAATGTTGCTGGAGCCTGCGTGCTACTATGTTTTCGAGGACTTTGCCATGCGTGTTTTGCAGGGTTATGATTCGATATCCATTAAGTCTGGAGTGATCCTTACCTGGCTTTGGAGGGGGACCAGGTAGCTATGCAGCCAATCGTGGGGTATTTCCGCTTAGGTTGAAACAAAGAGCCATCTCCTCCAAGTCCACATCATTTATGTTCCTCATATGGGAGTCCACACCACAGCAGACAATGTTTCTCAACTAACACATACAATAAATGAACAGGACAATGCCATCAACACAAGGTCACCTACCCCATCAGTACTCTTGGCCATTGAATATCCAATGGAGCACCTCCAAAACAACGTGGAGACCAACGTAAGTGTAGCAGAAGAAATACCAGCCTTAGATAACACGCCAACTATCAATGGACAATCGTGCGATTGTCATAGGCGCATTGAGGTAATAGAGCAATCCTTAAAGGCGCTCACTGCTACTGTTACAGCGAACATTGCAGCTAACAGCAAGACCAGCAGTGACTACACTGCTCTGAAAGAAGAAATCACGCTCCTGAGAGAGGAAAATCTGTTGCTAAGAAAAACAATAGAAACTTTACAGCACGAGTCCTCCACCAACTCAACTGAACAAGCGTGTAAATCCCAAGCAGCTGTATCAAATTCGGAGAATCTTGAAGCCCAGTTTCACCAAAAACAAGACGCGGAAAAACCTCAACGTGCAGAGGAAGATAAAACGCTACAAGCAGTCTATCCCATTCGTGTAAAGATAAGCAACAGATTCGAAGTGCTTCAAGAAAATTCGTCAGAAAACGTACAGTGCTATAGAACACTGCCAACAGACAACACACGCCTCCAGGAAACACAGGGAGAGTCACATGGAGACGTACAGACTGCTGTTAAATGGGAGAAACAACGAGCAAGGCGTACTGACAACCAACATGTGCAGACAGCACGACCCGACTGTACACACATTATAATAGGCGACTCTCTAATGAAAGGTCTTTATAGCGACCGGATGGCTACTACAGACAAAGACATTGTTTCCATAATTCCACTGCCTGGGGCTGGTGTTGACCGGCTAACAGACAAGATTAGGAGGTTGGCTGTAAATCTTAATGTAAAAAGGGCAAGCGTCCATATTGGTATCAATGACACCATGAACAACCAGCAAATCACAACATCTCAACTGCTGGCGCTCTTGAACGGATTACGTCACACTTTTCCTAACTCGTCCATCTTCTTCTCCTCCATCATATCACCGAGTTATGGATTCCAGCGTCGTCTAGATGACATACATAACAACATATTGCAGAAGTTTTGCTCTCACAACAACATACAGTTCATCAACAACACACCGGTGTTTACTTCACAGTCAGGAGCACCTAAAAAGCGACTTTATAAAGATCAAGTACATTTGTCTACATTGGGCACCCGCTTGCTCGCCAAAAATCTTAAGTACCCTCAACGTACATAACCTACATCCAATACTGGATCGCGTAGGACACTTTTAGCTACACCACCTCAAACTCAAGCCAGACGACATACTGCCGCCACATCAAGTACCAATAAACCAGAAGAGAGCAGACCACTCATAACCACGGCACCTGATATCCAAGCCAGACGGAACATTTCCATCACACCAAATCCGTACAATACGCCCTCTTTCACGCAGGAGGTTGATAGTTATGAAGATACGTTCCCTCTTCTCCACAGCAAGGATTAATCCAGTAGTAACAACAACGTGCCAACACAGCCTCCTGTTAGCCACGAATCAGAGCCTGTAGTTGGAAGTCGTTACACACCCGTGAGAAATCAACAGTATCCACTCCATTGTAACCCAGAGTTGTTATACCTCACACGGTTTAGCCCAACTTCACTTCGGCAGGCATTTATGATGTCGCTGTACCAAGGTCCAACACAGCCTGGTATTTACTAGCAATTCAGCACAAAGCAACACCGGATCTCGGTACAAGAAAGGGCCTCTCCTATAAAGTTTATGCGCATACTTGGTTATTGATTTATATAGCAACGTATTAGATTGTACGCGGCTGTAAACATTGACTCATATTGAAGTCACAGAGATTGACACTTAGATATCTTTTATACTACTTTTTATCGCCTTAATACCCTGAGTGAGGGGGTCTTCACTCCCCGCTTTAAACAGAGACATTGACTTGTATAGTCATTTATTGATTCTTTTGGATAACAGTTGGTACTTAGCTTGTGAAGTAGTTTTTTTCAAGTTAATTATTTGTTGTATGTTCTTTAATTCGTTTTGTTCCTTGTTTGCATTATATTCGTTGGTCTAATTAGTTATACCGTTATAATATTGTCATTTACTTATTGATTTGTATTACTGATATTTTGTAAGTTAATGTAATTGTGATTTTTTTATGATCTTCTATTTTAGCTTAACTTTGACGAATTTACACTTTCTTCATGGATGAAATGTCTGAGAAGTGGCAACACTGGCTCAATAAGTCAGGAATACGCCTTGGACACTTAAACATTTGCAGCTTATTTAACAAGCTACCAGAGTTATCTTCTATCCTTAATCAAAATTTTCATTTATTCGGCCTTAGTGAAAGTAGGCTTAATGATACAATTTCAGATGAGGACATCTCTATTAAAGGGTACAAAGTTTTTAGAAGGGATCCCTGTAGGAAAAAAGAGACAGGCATAATAACCCATGTTTCTAATTTACTAAATGCTCACCGTAGGCTAGACTTTGAAACTTGCGAAATAGAATGTATCTGGCTAGAGCTAAAACTTCAAAACCGCACACCCCTGATAATTGGCTACCTTTATAGAAATCCCAGTGCTGGACACGTCTGGTACGAAAACTTCACTACCATGATGGATGTGGTTTTCGCTTCTGGGAAGGAAATTATACTACTCGGAGACTTTAACATTGACACCAACAAATCCAACATAATATGGGGAAATATAATTGCATCATACAATTTCCAACAAATAGTACAACAAGCTACTAGAGTAACAAAGTCATCTTCAACAGTCATAGATCACATTTATGTAACTTGCTCAGACAACATCATAGAATGCACCGTACCAAATTGTGCAATGAGCGATCACTACCCAATATGCTGCACGTGGTCTAAAAAGTAATTAAAACTCCTAAACATAAACACATAAGTGTAAAATATAGAAGTTACAAAAATTTCAACCAAAACTCATTTTTACAGGACTTGCTCAGTTCACCTCTAGACAATGTTTATCAGCTTCCTGACCCGGATGATGCTCTGGAATTCTGGATGAAAACCTTTATTGATGTTTTTGATAGACATGTGCCAGTCAAGGAAGTTCGAGTAAAACACCACGTAAAGCCACCTTGGATCACCCAGGAAATACTTGAAATTATGAGAGACAGAGATAAAGCACATAAAAAGCGGGATCTCAGTGCATACCGTACTCTTAGAAACAAAGTTCAATATAGCATACAACGGGAAAAGAAAAACTACTTTAAGAACTTAGTAATGGATAAAACAAATAGTAAGGATATATGGAAGGCAATTAACACCTTGACAAACAAGTATAACTTCCGAAATTCTTTACCATCAAATCATATTACATGCGACCAATTCAGTAATTTTTTTCAAACTGACATAGACCAGTTGAAGGCTTCAATACCTAATTCTCCTTGCAACTTATCTTTATTGTCATCGTTTTGCGAGAATAGATGCTCCCGCGATATTCTTTCCGACATACCGCTAATGACAATCACTGAAGTATTCACTTACCTCAGTAACCTAAAAAACACAACCTCATCTGAGTTAGATGGAATCAGCAACCGGATTCTCCGTTGTGCTGCGCCAGTGATTTGTACATCACTAACCTATGTATATAATCAGTGTCTAACCAAAGGCCACTTTCCATCAGCTCTCAAAATCGCTAAAGTGTACCCTCTTCTTACATCTGGTTCATTGGACAATGGTCTCCCGAACAATTACAGACCCATTTCCTTACTATCATCACTATCTAAGCCACTAGAAAAACACATCCATAAAGTAACATTACAGTATCTAGTTCGCAACAAGCTTATTGTTGACAGCCAATCAGGATTTCGACCAAAATATTCTTGCCATACGGCCCTAACAAACATGATAGAAAATTGGCACCAGAATATAAACAACAACAGTCTATGTGGAACTGTGTTTATTGATTTCAAGAAAGCATTTGATATGATAGACCATGTTATTTTAATTTAAAAACTCGAGACAATGAAAATTGGCTTTAATGTAGTCACTCTAATATCATCTTTTCTATCAAACAGAAAGCAAGTAGTATCACACAATAAATCTCTGTCTCAAACCACTACCTTCAATATTGGAGTACCGCAAGGCTCTATTCTTGGCCCTCTATTATTTGCCATATATATTAACGATCTACCTTTGCATCTTTCGTCGTCCTGCGATCTATTTGCAGATGACTGTATGGTGTACACAAACGCTGAAAACTGTATTTTACTGGAGTCGTCTTTACAACAAGAATTAAATAATGTAGTTAAGTGGAGCTATTCAAACCGTATGCAAATTAACATCACTAAAACAAAAGCAATGTTATTAACAACCAGACAAAGACTTCAGACTCTAAGCCGACACACATCACTTCAACTTCACATCGATAACATGCCAGTAGAAAGTGTAATTGAGCACAAAACATTAGGTCTAATCATTAATAGAAACCTAACCTTTAATTCCCATGTTCAAGCGCTCATTAAACAAACAGCGAAAAAAGTCTATCAACTCGCCAAGATTAAAAACTTCCTTGATGAGGACACAAGGAAACTATTCTATACTTCTCATATACAGACACACTTTGACTACTGCTCTACAATCTGGGACGGTTGTTCTAATTCAAACACCAAGCGACTTTACTCACTCCAGAAACGGGCCATGAGTCTAATTTATAGCAAACATTTATCTGACAATCCTAGCCTGTATAAACGACTTCAGTTACTACCATTCCGCAAACGCCTGCTTTTCAATAAAGCTAAACTAATTCACAAAATCCTGCAAAGGAATGCCCCAAATTACCTTTGGCCTTTGTTTAAATATAATGCTAGACACAGTAAACGTTTAAATATACTACACATTCCGAAGCCTAGGATTGACTTATACAAAACAAGCTTAACGTACTCTGCATCTCAGCTGTGGAACAATCTTCCACAGGAAATCAAAGACATCACCAATCCCTATTCATATAATCGCAAATTATTCGAACACTATCTCAATACGGATTACCTTCCCCCTTAATAATTGAGATAATAATAATAATAACAAAACCCTAGTATAACAGCCAATCACCTTTTTGTAGGCCAGTATATTCCACATGGCTAATAACAAGTGTCAGACCATTATCTAATATTACTGTGTCGTGTAGTTTTGATGTTTGCATTTTGCCCATGCCTTTATAATGCATATCTTTTATATTGTTACTGTTCTTTGTTAGCCTTGAATGATGTGTGAATGAAATAATGTATGAAAGAGAGTGATAGAAGGGCAGAATGTTAGACGGGCCTGCGTGCCCAATTCTTAACCCTTTGAAAATAAAGTTTGTTCGTTCGTTCGTTCGTTCGTACCTCACCCCATCCGGACCTGGCGCTGTGTCTCTAGCCCGCTTCAGTACCCGTCTAATGTCCTCCACTTTAATCTCACAGTCCTATTTCCTAGTGACCCGTGACTAGGCTTCTCCAACGTTATCTCTAATAGCCCTATCTTGCTGATCCGTCTGTTTTAAAAATCGCGCAAGCCTCCCCTTTGTCCTTGTCAGTTGTTATAGGTCGGTTGTTAACATCATAAACGGTGCCATATGTACCAGGCATCACCTGTCTCTTCATCTGCCGGTGCAGCCTCCAGAATTGTCCCAATATCACATTCCTACCGACTTCATTGATAAACTGTTCACACTTAATCCTCTTTGCCTCAGCTGCCTGGAGTTTAAAATCCTGCACCTTTACTTTTTTATACCTTTCACCCTCTTCCAATTCTGTGTCAACTGAATTGGTTGCTCTCCGCACCCTCTGCCAATTCCTTATGGCCGCCCTCTTTTCCCTCCATGAATTCTCGACATCTGGTGTCCACCATGGTGGTTGGGTAAAGATTCTTCTTGTTGGTTTAGATCTTCCCTGTGATCTAAGACGCTCCAAGAGCGAAGAGTTGTCGCGATCATAACTGAATGCCCTGCGAGCTCTTATAGTCCTAACTGTGCTGGACTTAGGTATCAGCACAGAACAGGGGAGGTGGTCACTTCCATGGTTTCCAAGGACGCTCCATTTTATATCTGAAGTATCTCTTGGGCTATAAGCGCCAGGTCGATGGCCGTGTCAGGCTCCCCCGGTCTCATTGCTAGCCTAGTGGGTGTCCCGTCATTTAGACAGGCAACATCCGTCTCAAGCAAGGCCCCAGCAAGAGCAGTACCTTGTCTGTTCTCGCCCGACCTGTCCCATTCCTTGGCGCGGGCGTTGAAATCACCACATATCAGATACCTGGTACCTGGGGTGTCCACTAAACCTTTCAACCAGTCCCAACTCTCTCTGCTTATGCAAGATTCCCAACTCACATGAAGGTATTAAAATGTTATCTACTGCCTGCTCTACTATTTGGCAGTAAATCGTGGAACACGAATGACCAATTAGGAAAGCTTAAAAGCAACTGAGTGTGGCTTCAGAAACGTGTGATCTATGACTTCCGGAGTCACTAAAAACGTGCAACTGGAAAAAGCTGATAAATGTTTACCATATATAATAAGGATAGTAAGAGCGTTCTTTGATCATGCAATGAGAAGAGACACGTGGGAAAATATCGTGTCGACTCGGCAGATTAGCGATAGAAGAGGCGCGGCAGATAAAGATCAATGATATTCGATCGACTGCGACAGTGGCATTGAAGGATATCGTCGATATAACGGATCTAGAAGACAAAGGACCGAAATCTGTGAAGATACGCGAATGTATACATATACTGACAGGGCACATGATGATAATGATAATGATAATGAATTTTTGCTGCCTGCCTTATCTTCACTTAATTTCAGCAGTTTACTGGAAAAGAATGTTCGTCCAGGAATCGTATTCTTTCTTTAAAGTTATCAGCTCTTGGTTTCTGTTGTCTGTCTCATTTTAATCTTCATTTAACGCCAATTTTACCTCGGAGTACTGGATGTCGTGCCGTTCTGTAAAAGGGTAACAAACTCGAATCACCAGTGTGCACATTGTGCACATCACAAATTCCTCGGCAGTTGCAAATACTAAAGAGCAGGCCTAATTGTCCACAGATCAGGTCGAATGGCACAATTATAACATCTACTTGCTACAGGGTGTCAATAGCTTGTCTGATTCTGATGTATCTGAATGTGTTCCCTCACCAGTGCTTATAAGCTTATGCACCGCACCGAGATTCTCCTTGTGCGATCTATGGAAGGAGACTGGGACATGTATGAAGAAACCTGTGTGCATTGAAACTGGTCTTTTACACACACACAAACAAAATAACCCAACCCATTGAAAACAAACACTTTTTGTCGTCTAGAAATGTAAACAATATTCAGTTCCAGAAAACGTTTGTTGCAACCAATTGGCAGAAGTGTCTGACTCGTCCTAGGATTCCCATCAAAACTACTTTCCACAGTTCATAGAGCAAAAAGTAAAACTGAAATAGTCAACTATCGCGTACCTTCAATATCTGTACAGTAAATGGTTAGAGAAGAAAATTAACTCTTTTGTTGAGTGTAATCATATTATTGCTTCATGGGCAACAATAAGCTCACATTTCCAATGACGTGACATTCACATTTGTACAGAAAATATCACTTCAATAGAGTTAAACTTTAGTAAGAAGGTCAGCAAGGCAGAATGGATAAAAGCGCTTGTTCTAAAACATCCGGTGTGGTGGTGCAGAGTTAGCGGGTTCAACACCTACACTGGTCAGTTGGACTAAAATATTGATTTCTCGTCCTTGACTTGGGAACGTAAATTACAATTACATTTAAAGTCAGAGTGGGTTCGCCAAATGGCAAGGGACACTGGTAAATGGGAAAGCTAATACACACGAAAACCCCCTTCGGGATGAAAATCGGTGCCCAAACTTCAAGTATTTATTCAAGTAACCTTTCAGGGAGAAGAAGTGATGAAAACTACACATGACCGACCCAAGACAACAGTTGGCTGGACGTTCTATGTGGCAGTTCCAATTGTCAAATATAGAACCTCTCTTTTATCAATTCCGTCAGTATTCGACCCTGAGCCTCCGTACGTCAAATCTTATTGCACAGAAATTTTAAACATAAATGCCAGATACTTACATAGATAAGATGGAGAGAAAGCTATGCAATATAATTGCAGAACATATCCCTAATGGATAAAAGATAAATGAAATTATGGACAATTTATGGGAATTTGATTAAACCACTAACAAGAAATAACCTACATCCTTCCTATCATGCCTTCTATTAGACTCTGGGCACTGTAGCCCGTTAAAGAAACGACTTTCTACGTACTGTTTGCCACACATAACCAATGTTTGTTGAAATTTGCAGAAGCGACTGCCAATACACACGTGTAAACAGCAATTGTGTAAATAAAGGGACATGATTATCTCTGTAAAACTAGCAGTGTAATGTCGACAGTGAAACAAATGACAGTGTTGTGAATTTCTGCTATAAGTATCCATTATGTTGCTTTAATTTATGTTGATTTATTTAAGTAGTATGAAACTTACGAGAAATATGTCAGGCATTTTGCAGTATATTGCTTGTGACTTCGTAATTCAAATTCAAATGGTCCTTCAAGGACCATGTGGAGACGGTCGTGACAAGAACTCAAAAGGGACTCAATGCACTTAAAACTATGGCTGCAATGGCCATAGAGCAGAGAATGCTTTTCAGACTATACCAGCACTTGATCCTCTCAGTAATTGATTATGGATTAGGTCTGCTCACTGTCTCAGAGAGTCAGCTGGTGAAGTTAGAGCTCATACAAAACGAGGCTGTGCGGGTCATTCTGGGATGCACTAGAGACACCCCAGTAGTGTGTATGCGTTACATCCTTGGTCTGCCGACTATTACTGGTAGGCTCAAGGTGATGCAGGCGAAGGCATACCTCAGAGTAGCTGCAGACACAGACCACCCACTGCATGAGGCGCTGGACGCAGTTAAGGGTCAGCGACTGATAAGAGGGAAATCATGGATGGCTCAGGCAGAGTATACGATCAGACAGGTGTGCCCCCTGGAGAACATTAGGCGTGGAGAGGAGTGGGTCAGAGTGCCAGCGGAGCAGTCAGACTTGTGCAGAGTTATAATCACATTAAGCCGGGAGTGCAGGGAGTGGCCAGCAGGGGCCACGGAAGTGGAAATCCAGCAACTAATTCAGGACAATGCTCACTCGAGTGATGTGATTATCTACACAGATGGTTCGGTGTCAAGAGGTGAGAGAAGTGGCTGGGGTTTCATAGCCAAAGCTAATGGTCGATGTTTGGGGCAGGAGAGCCTGGCATATGATACCACAACATCCAGCTTAAGAATGGAAGTGGAGGCAGTCACTGCGGCTCTCCGCTGGATGGAGAATACGACACACACACACACACACACACACACATCGTGATTGTAACTGACTCAGAAAGCATGCTGACGAGGGTGAGGACGGGCAGACTTCGTGCGGAGTGGCTTGCTTCGCTTCGGAGGTCACGGGTGACAAGCATCGCCTGGATCTTTTCTCCGGGGCATGCCGGTGTGCTGGGAAATGAACAGGCGGACAGATTGGCTGGCTCTGCAGAACTTGGTGGAGTATTGATACATGACAAGGCAGACGTGGTTGCGGCCTTGTGGGAGCACGTGCACACCTCGGAGGAGCAAATGGATTACCATGGTCTGGCAAGAATGAGACAACGAGGAGTGACGAAGGGATCTGGCCGTCGCTCAACGCTCAAAGGAAAGGCGAGACGGACTTATAATCAGATTGCTACTGGTACTATTAGTGTTGGAACTGTTTGCTGGCTGCTGAGGATGGGGACGGAGCACTTATGGGAATGCCCCGAATGCTGTGATGTCGATTCCTAAATCAATCTATCAATCAATCAATTCAAATTTATATATGAAATAAAATTGTTTCTGCTGTAATAGACAAGAATGCCCTCGCCGAAATGCAATAAGCTATTACGAATTAATTATTTTTAGTCCAGTTTTTTTTTCATATGCTTTAATTATGATGTGAATATTTTTGAAGTGTCAATTACTCAAACATTCTTAATGAACGATAATTTACAACTATTGTAAAGATACACCCTCTAACTTACCATTTATCAGTAACGTGAAAATACTGGGGGAAAAATATTAGCACTTGTATTTTAGCTATTGGGCTTTGTAAAATCGTCTTTAAAAAGACAATTAATGCTATTGTGATGATGGTATTTGCATTTTTGAATTGAATTATTGTAATAGCAGCTTTATTATAAATAAATTCAACACTATCTATACGCTAACGTCAAAACTGCGGACATAATGAACAGAGATAGACATCCGATATTACCATTATTTGTAATGATCTGTTTCGTCAGTACTGTTTTAAGAGATTGTCACAATCATGTGCAGCGCATGAGAGGTTTCGCAAAGAAACATTATTTTAAATCAGTGTTTTGCTATTATTTCGCAATAGTATAATTTTGAAAGCCTTTATTTAAGTATTTTGGTAATTTAATAACAGCAAATGGAATATGTATCGATTAAGTTATATGTAGAATAGCCCAGTAACAGCAGCATTTCATAGGCAGAAGAATATTCTCTGCAACATATCTTCGTCAATCTGAGAACAGGAGTTCGTAAGATCTATATTAAGCCAGTCTGACTTAGGAAGCTATTGAAAATTAAATGGCAAGACAAGATCCCAGACACTGACGTCATAGAAAGAGCGTCCATGCCCAGTATCCACACTCTACTAATGAAGAATCAGATTCCCTGGGCTGGTCACTTGACTCGCATGCCAGATCTCAAGCTCCCTAAATGATTTTTTTTTTTTTTACGGTGAGATACGTTATGGTAAACGCTCGCAAGCCGGCCAGAGGAAACGCTTTAAAGACACTCTGAAGATCTCACAACAAATTTGTGGAATTAATCATGACACTTGGGAGATTGCTGCCAACGACCGCCATTCGTGGCGTACATCATTACGCAAGAGTGCAGTCACTTGTGAAGCAACCAGGACTGCAAGAGCTAGCTCATCAAGAAAACTGGTCACTGGTATCAGAAGAAGACAGTCTACATTCTTCGGACACGAGAAGGGAAAAGCTGGAGTGTGTCGTCTCAATGGGACTCATGGGGGAGACCTAGACAGAGAAGTTGCTGAATAGTTTCCCGTCATGGCATGGAGGAGCATCAGTATCAGAAATGACTGAAAGTACAGGAGGCAGAAGGCTGTGGACAGACACGACCTCCAACGCCACACGGTATGGACAATAAGGAGATATTTTTGAAATGAGCCATGCGTCACTCTTTTTCTGAAGTGAAAATATTTTTAAGCATAGAGACAGTTGGATAACGCCATCTACTGGAATACGTGAATGATAGAGCTCATACACAGAACAGAACCGGCAAAAGCTGCATTTAAGCAAATGGAAACATGTGTTGTGCAATCAGTCACTAAAATGGAATGTCAGAAAGACAGTATTAAATGATATATAGAACCTGCACTGCCGCGGGCAGTGAATTGTGGAGCATAGAGGTCAGCATGACTGAATGAATAACAGCACTCGTTCTTAAACATCCGATGCGCTGATGCCGAGATAATGGGTTCAACTCCTACACAGGCCAGTTGGACTAAAATATTGACTTCTTGTCCTTGATCTGGGCACGTAAATTACAAGTACCTCTGAAGACGGAGTAGGTTCAACTAATGGCGAGGGACACTGGTAATAGAGAAAGCTAATCCTCACGCAAAAATCAGTCCAATACACAGCGCAGTAGTAACACGTGTTAATGGACTACGGTTGAGTTAAAAGAGAGCGAAAGCACACTCCCGCCCCCCCCCCCCTCCCTTCTCCCCACACAAAAAAAAATTGAACATGAACGAATCAATTAGGAACGCTTGGATATATGTGGTTTCAGAGATGAATGATGCGAATGTCTTTAAAGAATGTGTTTCCGTTATTTTGTAGTTCGTAAGACTGATGGCTATTGTGTAAACTTGCATTATTCCCGCCATGTGCGATTTTACAAATACGTATGAACGCTGTACACCAGTCACTCGTGATTCATATTAATTTTATTTTAACAACAACAACAAAATATCACTTATGGACTAATGGTTCGTTGTGCAATGAGGGTGATCTGTTGACTAACTGCAACAGGACAGGGTGGATCCCTCTTCACCTGCCGGTATTTCTGGGTTCTATTGTACTATACTTCATGCCACTGTTTCTCCCCGTTGTCCCACACAATAGACAAAAGACTACAACTAACTCTTCAGATACTATCAATAAACTATTTCTGACACAACAAATGACTTCACCCAACTCTTCTTCAACGAAGAGCAAAACAATAATTGTAATGATATAATTAGTATCTATAAGACAATAGGGTTAGATGATGATGGCGACAAGTGAGAGCAGTTTTGTTGAACCTTCTCTTCACACATACCGCTGGACATCAAGGTCAGTAACGTCAAGACGGCTGGAGGTACAAGTATCTTAGACTGTGTAGGGGGTCTCCTGGTGGATGTAGAACGCCTCCAGCGGGCGCGTGACTGTTGCCACTAGGGTTCATCATCTTCTCTGGCACAGTTTGCGTAGCGGTGAATGGTCACTTTAATCTTGGCGGAGGCTTCTCAGAGTTAATAATATCTTCTGAGATTCTGCACATTTGATTATCTTAGAAAAATCTTCACTCTGGACTACAGACTCTTGACGCTGGTGTTAATCAAACAGGGGATAGTGTAACATACCGACAAAACTAGGTGAACAACCTCAGTTAGAGTATGAATACCCTACCTCCTGTATCACTTTTCACCCAACATTCCCCTGGGTCTTTCAGCTCGTCTGGAACATACCAACATCTTAGGGCTGTCCAACAAGACATCCTCTCTAGTAGACTGGACCTGTTTGACCAAAGATATAATTAACCCAAAGAACATATCTTAGGATTAAGCCCTGGTTCCAGACTGGCTGCATAGTTGACAGCCCAACAGATAAGAATTGCATAGATTGACGCTTACCTGCAGATATCAAAGATCACGGAGGTATGTATGTAAGGCTGCAAAGACCAACGCTCTCTGTTAAGTTACGAAAGGCAAGTGTATTTATAAGGATATCATAAACTAGCGTACTCTTTCACTCCGAAAAGGGAAGGCGTGTGTATAAGGACAGCGCAGACTAGCCCACTCGGTTACTCAGAAAAGGGTATAAGGATAGTACAGAATAACTGTTCAGCCGCAGAGTGTTAGTGTTTGGTGAAAGACAGCACAGATTAATGAACTTTGTTCAGTAACAGACGGTGTGTATGTGCTTATGGCTTAAGTGCCATAAAAATTATATACAACACGAACTTTGCGTGATCCCTGGGGTTAGAGCTCTTGTCGTGAATTTTGGGGTTATGTTGACCGGGCAGAAACCTGCTTGACTTTTGTGACACTAACTAACCTCTTCTACAAGTGATTTGTCATTGAAATTGTCATCCATGATAGATTTCTCAAAATAAAAGCTAAGTATGGCACTGAAGAAAAGTTTACTTTAAGAACTCATAAAATTCAAGAATCCCAATAAACGCCCCCAAGAACTATAAAACGACTGTTTTAGTACTCCTAACACCGCCCAACTTTGCACTGGCCTGCAAAGAACAGCAGACGCAGCTTATTACAAACACAAAAGCATACACGGAAAACCGCTGACATGATGTTCTTTTTCAAGCTAACCTAAACACCTGGGTTCTATTTTGCAAGCATTCCATTAAAACTACCGAGCGCGACAGAGAACATCGCAAGTTAAACATTTGATCCACTTTAAAAAACGTTCCCCCACAAAGAAAAACGTCGTGAAAATTTTCATTCGCACCTTATAAAAATATTTTATGGCAACATTACAAAGAAGGGGTCTTAAAACTATTGTTGAGTTAAGAGAGCTGATTGAAACGACACAGTCCTCGTGAGAAGAGACGTCTATTGTGTATAACATGGCGCTAAATATCAACTCTCAGCCGCTTTGCTGATATCAAAGTGCTTTAACGTCACATTTTCTCCTTAGAATAGTTTCATATTATAAGCTTAGATGTGACAATACGACTTCACCTTTGTGATAATGTTGCAGAATCTGCTACATACTGCTAACAGAGAGAAAAAAAGCTGTAAAAGATAAAAGGAAAAATGTAAAAAGTGGTCGAAGAGTAAACAGGAATGCGATTACATAGAATATAGAATAGCAAGAAGACATGTGAATAGAATAGTAAAGAGAGAAAAACAAAAAGACTGGGAGGAGTGTGGAGAAACTCTAAATAAAAACTACAAGGAGGTAACTAGAAACTTCTATAAAAAAGATAAGTGCAATGAGAACCAGAGGATAACCCTTTGACCCAACCGAAATAATTAACAACGAAAATGGAGAACCAATAAGTGAACAAAACCAAATCCTAATAATATGGAAACAGTACTTCGAACAACTTCTCAACATCCCTTCAGATGTTACATGAATTCAAGAAACCGACACAGATGCCACGGAAGAACTAGAATTAGACATACTGAAAGAAGAAATTATAGAAGCCATCAGATTAGCCCTGTTGAACAAATCACCAGGACAAGATGAAATACCAAATGAACTCATTAAAGCAGGAAGAGAAGTAGGAACAGCATGGCTACATAGACTATTAAACCACGTTTGGGTAGAACAACAGACACAGTGAGACTGTGGAAACGCCATAATTATCCCAATTTGGAAAAACAAAGGCAGCAAAAGAGACTGCACACAATACAGAAGCATTTCACTTGAAATATTTTGCAAATTTCTTGAGAAAAGATGACGAACTATTATAGAACCCCAGCTGAGCGAAACACAACTTGGATTTAGGAAAAACAAAGGATGCACAGATGCCATTTTTGCTCGTAGATAACTTATAGAAAAATCAATCGAATTCAATGAAACACTCTACTTAGCCTTTGTCGACCAACAAAAGGTATTTGATAGAGTAGATAGTAACAAGCTGTGGGAAATCCTTAAACAATATGGAGTGAGTACACATCTAACAAACCTATGTAGACGCTTATACAACAACAGTGAATGCATGGTGAGAGCAACTGGAGGACACTCAGAACCCTTCACAATAAGATCCAGAGTATGACAAGGTTGTGTCCGGCCCCCTCTCTTGTTTATAACATATATAGACAACATGTGTAAAGAAACCAGCCAAACATATACCGCAAGAACACCGCATATCGAGAGCACAGAAGAAGAACCATCTGCAAATCTAACCATTTGAGAACTCCTGTTTGTGGATGACCAAGCACTAATAGCAAAATAAGAATCTGAATTACAAGACCACATGAACTGTCTAAACGAAATGTGTAGGGAACATAACATGAAAATTAGCACAAGTAAAACAGAGGTATTGACTATAACTGAAGAAGAAAAAGCAACAACGATTCACCTAAACGAACATCCCTTGAAACAAGTAAAGAGTTTCAAGTGCCTAGGAAGTATAATATCATCAGATGGCAAATCAGAAGACGAGATCGAAAATAGATGCAACAAGGCAAACCAACTCATTGGACAAATGGCACCAATACTAAAGAACAAACATGTATCAATAACTACTAAGAAAGCACTTTACAACACAATCTTTCTACCAACTCTATATTACCAATGCCAAACCTGGACAATGACAGAAAAGGAGAAAAGAAAAATCACCCCAACGGAAATGAGATTCCTGAGAAGAATACTCAATGTATCAAGAAGAGATAAGATCAGAAATGAAGAAATCAGGACTAAAGTGGGGGTTATAGCTGCACTAGATTTTATTAGAAGGCAGCAAGTCAAATGGTTTGGACATGCAAGTAGGTTACCAACTAACAGTATACCACAACAAGCAATGATGTACAGACCAGAGGAAGAGGCCGACCACGTAAACGATGGACGCAGGGAATAACAGAGTCCATGGGAATATCGATACATGAAGCCCATAAGCGGGCACTCTCCCGCTATTTATACTTCACCTCGACACCGCAAGGTACAAGAAGAACATGATGAGATGAGATGATGAGATGAATGCAGCTTTACAGAACACAATTAT
The DNA here is from genome assembly GCA_014155875.1 of Cepaea nemoralis. Lineage (NCBI taxonomy): Eukaryota > Metazoa > Mollusca > Gastropoda > Stylommatophora > Helicidae > Cepaea > Cepaea nemoralis. The sequence continues at coordinate 475,379 of JACEFZ010027602.1, read as the reverse complement.
GGAAAACACGTTGCGGTGACTAGTCTTTATCAGCAAACCAATACATACACAAAACAGAACATATAACCACGGAGAAGACCCTCCAATGACTACACTGATAAAAATATATAACGTTTAATAGGGCGAGACAGTACACGTAGTTGCAGTTATAAGGCTAGTCTTTCCCATACTTAGATAGACGTCGAACTCTCGTCCAACCGCGCTCATGACTTTATCAGCGCAGCTCCCTATCAACTACACTAACGCACTGGATATTATTATTATTATTACTATTATTACAGTCATTGTTTTCAACTCCCTTCGTCATAAGTAAAGATTTAGCAGGCAGTGGCTATTTGTGTTCTGTGTTAGCGAAATCAATGTCCTTGCGGTTCTGGTAAGAGCAAAGATGCTCATTATCTCTTGGAAGAAATCGTTGTCATCCATGTGCTACCAGGGCCCTTAGTTAAAGCACTAAGACGTGACCAAGGTGGTGCTTCATAGGACTGGCTGGCCCATCCTGTAGAATAAAATAACTGATTAAGTGCCATGGGATGATTTATCGTCTGAAGTGATTTCTCGTATCTTCCATTGGCTTATATATCACCGAAATGTTATCGTTGCCAAATGTTGTCTGAATTAAAATATCAATACAGTAGTTTTTTCAGAATCAACCTGCTTTACCTTGTTAATACAATATGTCTGCTACCATATTAAAAACCTTTAGGTCATAATTGTAATACAACCCTCCTTCCTATTTTTCCGCCATCCTTTTTTGTTTGGTCCGAACCTACTTTTTGTTTGGAATTGAATCTATTAAACTGAAACAATCCATCAAATAATAAACAAACCTGCAAAAGAGGGCTTGGTGTGAGGTCGTCGTGGGTCAGCGGAGATGGAAGCAGACTCTACTAGAAGAAGTTTGCTGGGCCGCAGAGAAAGAGGAATTCTGGATCGGTTTTGTAACAGATTCCATAAGGGAAGGAAGTGAATTACTATCATACAAGCAGTGCTTTCAAAGAGGTTACTCACGCAGCAAACATGGCTGCAGGGAGAGTCAGATTTCTTATGTTTGCTCAAAGCAAATGTTAAACGGTATAAGAACACATTACTCAATGGTTGTGAGTAATTATGAAAAACCAAACAGACACTATGCGCTGTTCGAGATTGAAAGAGGTAAGTGCATCAAAAATAGAGTGGCTTCACTGAAGCATACACTATCCACACGTTTTGAACCGATCCATGCATGCACCCAGAATAAGACATGATAAATGGTCCTCTTAGTACAGACCAAGAAAGCAATCTAATGGGTGCAATTGTTTTGCATTCGGCTAACCTGTGATTACATTCGTTCTATCATGTCATGCATTTTCATTAGTGCACACACACATACGTCTGACATTGACAGATTTATAGACTAGAATGCATAGGAAGGTGAATCTGTTTACATACAATTAATGGGAACTTTAAGTATTGTCGGTAAAAGTAAAGGATCCTTGAGGCGTATTGGGTAATGGTGCTAGTTAATTATTTTAGACCCGACGACACTCGATAAGGGGATGTTGTCAAAATCACACCGACTACCTTAACTTCCCAGGTCACTTCATGGTATCCGTTTGAGGCTGGCCGAGCATGGAAGCCCAGGTCAGTGAGAAACAAAAGATCCCACCTCCATGGGGGTCGAGTACATGACCACCATCGCTTTAAAGGTCGCTTAAAAATCGATAGGGTCGACTTCATTACACCGAGGTTTTATCCCATATGGCGCGTAAAGCGTCGCACAAGTCACGAACTCTGTAGCTCCAGCGACGACCCTCAAGAGTCTCCGAAAAAATGCACTCGTGAACCGAAGGATGCGGCCCGGAATCGAGCCCACAACATTCGGAGCCAGAGTCAGACGGCTTGACCATTTCACCACGGAGACTCCACATAACCACTGTGTCGGCAGGCAATCTGCACCATCACGGCTTCCCTGAAATATTGTGCTAGGATTATATTTTCCGAAACGGCGGACTACGTAGGATGGATCAATATCGAAGTGAAGAGTGTGTCACGGCTACTTTCCCAAACGCATTTCTGGTATAAATGTTTTTGGTTGGAGACCCCGAAACAGTACTGGCTGGACAAGAAATGATGTTTGTGCTTGGAATTAAACTTCAGTCGTCTGTGTTGACGGTTGGTTGGTTGGTTGGTTGGATAGCTGGTTGTGAATCATTTGAAGAATTATGCTTAACTGTTAAAATCGATACATTGATGTTGAGATTGTCAAATTCATGTAAAAGACTTGTATCTATCAAAGTGGGGCTTCTGTAGAGACATTCCTCAACATCCTGCTCCAAAACATCATATTCAAGGTGTCTGTAATACAGAGCTCCCTTCTCCAGAAACCAGCCACTTTTGCAAACCCGGCTGTGAATATTCACAAATGTGGTGCGGCGCATTAGGATATATAGGGTGTATTTTTAATGACTGTGCAGTGTTTGAAAATATTGCCGGTCCAAGTTTTGTATTCACCCTCTGTAACGTTCATGCAACATCATAGGTAAATGCACAACGTGAACAGGCAATATTTTCAAACACTGTACAGTCATTACAAATACACCCTGTACCTGGTCATTATTCAGTACAGCACATGTGGACTGCAAAAGACCTAGGTTGGTAATGTTTCCTTCACATATTTTAGACTTTCATTGACAAAACTCCAGTTCAGAACCGAGAGGAAATATTGTATAGATAAACCAAGGCACGTTACGGCGACTCCAAAACTGTATCTATTAGAACACGTACATTTTTATCTCTAGCCTGTGCATGCTAATGAAGTTTGGATTACCAGTGAGCTTAACGTGGGAGGTAAGTTCAGAAACCAACCCGAATAATTTGTCATGATTACCATACCCGGTTGTGCAAACACTTGAAAGGAAGAAGTGACGCTTAAAAGTTAACATGCAACACTGGGTTGTGTTTAGCATTGAGCAAACTAGCATGCTGGGTTCATGGCGGTCATACTAATCAATAAACGTCATGACACTTTAACAGGGCAGAAAAATTAGCAAAATATCAGTCCTTTATACAGTATTTTGAAATATTCAAATGCCTTTGGTAGTTTCAGTTCTTCTTATCAGAAACAGTTTTCGTTTTTTGCGTCACATTTCCACCAAGACATGTCCGTGTCTGTAGTTTAGTATCTCACTGTTTCACAGAAGTTACAAATGCCTAACTATTTTTTCCCCTATTGTTATATCCTGCTGCAGCCGTTACTTATCTTTTCTGGAGATACTATCCTCTCACTCAACTAGACTACTGGTGTAACTAAAGTTGCAATTGAATTTATTAAATATAATTGCTTGTATATATTTCAATCGTTTTGTCACGTGAGAGTGTAGACGTTAAAATACCACGTATCAAAGCCATAAGAAGACGAGATGAAATTTATGGGGCATTTTTAAAGACGAGGTAAAATAGACCCAAAAAAATTTAATAGCCGTGAAAGTGTGGTTTCTAGATATGCGAAGAATACAATGAACAGACAGAAAAATCAATGAGCAAGTCCCACGAGAAGCAGATGAAAAGTGTAAACTGATTAGCGAAATTAGACGTAGACAGTCACAATTGTTTGGACACGTTGAAAAGAAATAAACTAAAGGACTTGGTCACAATTAGCAAAAATGTGGGATTGGGGGGGGGGGGGGGAGAGAGATAGAAGAAACCGATTGGAATGGCAGAGAAGTAAATATCTTGATGGCTTGGCCACGTGGCATGGTCGAGACAAGAACACGAAGCTGATCCACGACTCTGGTGATCGAGTGAGATGGCGAAACATGACCGTCCACATTTATCGGCATGACACACGATGATGATGAAAATAGAGACATTAGCCTTATGCCTGAACAGACTAGTTAAGAGAGACAGGGGAAGAGAGAGGAAGATGCACGTGGAAAGCTTAAACGGGTGGTTAACATTAAAGTTCACTACTTTATCACCGAGAGTCCTGTTAACGCAGTGGCTAGAACGCTTGTCTGCCGGCCCGGTAATTATATGTTCGAATGCCCAACGTGCTGGAATTTTAAAATTGACCAAGGCTACCAGGTCGACCCAGTCTAACACGGATGAAAGTGTCCTGGGAAGTAAAGGCGACCAACGTAATACTGACCACGCTTCCCGAACGAGTGCCGGCTAATCTATCTATATTCTATACAAATACAGGACTACCACCATATTCCCAATGCACGTCAATGGCATTTAAAGGTTCCTGGTTTTGTTTACTTATAGGCTATATAATTGATATACTGTCTGCTGTGATTTTATACCTGTCGCTGTTTTGATCGCGTATCTGTACTTGTCACATGCGTAATTATTTTACATTATGGGTAGCCGATTTGGCCTCAAATCAAGTCTATCTATATTCTATATTCTATACAAATACAGGACTACCACCATATTCCCAATGCACGTCAATGGCATTTAAAGGTTCCTGGTTTTGTTTACTTATAGGCTATATAATTGATATACTGTCTGCTGTGATTTTATACCTGTCGCTGTTTTGATCGCGTATCTGTACTTGTCACATGCGTAATTATTTTACATTATGGGTAGCCGATTTGGCCTCAAATCAAGTGAACTAGGGTATGCCTACCCAGCATGTGAAGACAGGATTCGGCATATTGCGCGGAAGAAATCATGGGCAAGACGGCATTTACCTGCAAGGCGTTGTGGGACATGATGAGCACGGCAAGGCACTTAGAGCGCCTTGGTCCTCCTGCACCTGTATTCGTCTCCAGTCATCTTAACTTGTCTTGCCACTGGATTCAGCTGGAATCAGGCGAGAGAGTGAGGTCGACAAATTGTGCAACTCCTCTTCCTCACTTAATCTAATTCATCGCGCAAGTCATTTTTCACCCAACTTCATCTATCACCTTCAAGCCCTATGCGGCGATGGGCGAGCGGCGAAGCTGCAGGCGTGGGTACGCTGGCAGTCGTAGTCGCAGACCTACACACAGGCGGCTCAGGCCATATGGTCTTCTTCTACTAACCGTAGCAGCAGTGGGACTCGGCAGCCCCTTGAGCGACTGAGCAGACCTCTTTAGGAAAGCAACTGCTCACCTCCATAGCATGAGGAAGGGGCTAGAAAAGGTGCCCTAAACATTGTCTGCTATATCATTATCTTACCAGCTAGCCGCTGTTGGTGGGTACCCTTTACTGCGGTCGACAAACAAATAAAAACAGGTAAAGCAGCATACCATATTCCCTTAACTATCGGGATATGGAATGTACGCACAAGTTGATAGAAACGCTGCGTCAGGCCCAGAGAGACGAACAGCACTGATTGGGAGAGGGCATCTGGGTGTGTTGAACTCAAAAGCACTATGTCGTCGGCAAAGTCTAGGTCTTCTAGAATTTTGTCAACCCATTGAAATACCACAATGTAATATACAAGTAAATGGGAATATTCTTCAACAAGTGAATCGATACAATTATCTCGGAACAGTCATAACATCTGATGGGAGATGCCTTGAAGAGATTAGAACAAGAATCGCCATGGCGAAAGTAGCCTTTAGCAAGTTGAAAAACATTCTGACCAATAAAAAGATGTCAATTGAAACGAGAAAAAGAGTGTTGAGGGGGTACATAGAGCCTGTTCTTTTGTATGGATGTGAAACTTGGACAATGTGAAGTCAAGCTGAAAAACATTTGATGGCTACAGAAATGTGGTTTCTGAGGAAAATGCAAAGAGTACCATGGACAGATAGAAAAATCAATGACCAAGTACTACAGGAGACAAATGAAGATCGTAGACTGATTAGAGAAATTAGACGAAGACAGTCAACATTTTTTGGACATGTTATGAGAAGAAATGGATTGGAGAACTTATTGACAACTGGCAAGTTCGAGGGTAACAGACCAAGAGGAAGACCGAAAGGAAAATACATGGATGGCTTGGCTACGTGGCATGGACGAGACAGGAACACTGAGCTGATCCACGACTCTGGTGATCGAGTGAAATGGCGAGTCATGACCGCCCACGCTTTCCGGCATGGCACATGATTGATTGATTATGAGAAGAAATGGATTGGAGAACTTAGTGACAACTGGCAAGATTGAAGGGAACACACCAAGAGGAAGACCAAGAAGAAAATACCCTGGATGCTTGGCCACATGGCATGGACGAGACTTGAACACTGAAATGATCCACGACTCTGGTGATCGAGTGAAATGGCGAGTCATGACCGCCCACGCTTTCAGGCATGGCACATGATTGATTGAATGAATGGATGCCCATATTTGAGTTGTTTGGTCATTTGCAGCATGACCCAGTCAATAGCTATTCCAAAGGGCATCGGTGATAAGACACAGCCCTGTTTCACTCCTATTTCCAATGAGAACCAGAGTTACCTGATTCTGTTCTTACGCAGCAACGTGCCTCTTTGTAGAAAGATTTTATGACGTTGGTATATTTGGTAGGGAAACCATAGATTTTAAGTAGATTCCAAAGTATAGGGCGGTGGATACTGTCGAAGGCTTTTTGAAAGTTGACAAAGTTGGTGATTAATTTCGACTGGAATTCTACGGAGTCTTCAATGATTATTCTTAGGGTGAAATATGTGGTCTATGCGTGACCGTTTTGGTCTGAAGCCTGCTTATTCTTCTCTGAGCCTTTCATTTATAGACTTTTTCAATCTCTCAAGCAACATGCTACAAAAAAGTTTTCCTGGTACTGACAGTAGAGTGATACCACGCCAGTTATTGCAATCAGACATATCGCCTGTTTTTTAGGCAGTTTGAAAATTACACCATCCTTCCACTGTTGTGGTCGGGATTTGCTTTGCCAGATTTAATTGATCATAACAAACGTTGTAATGTATTCTCATCTGCTGCTTCGAGCATTTCTCCTGAGATGTCATCTTCACCAACAGCTTTGTTGTTCTTCAATTTTTTTGATGACTGCTTTAATCTCTTATCAACCAACTACTGGCCAAGAAACACCTTCTCCATAAGGCATATTTGAATGACCCAAAGTCAACATACAAAAAGATGCCTCCAGTAACATTTGGAGAGTAGTGCAGCAGAAACTTCGGCACACGCAGGATTCCTGGCTGATGAGTTTCAAGGCTTTGCTGATAGACATGGTATGAAAAACTTCTAGGACTCGCTGAGGGCGGTCTGTGGTCCTACATCACCAGGCATAGTTACCCTCCTTAGTGCATATGGGGGTACATTGGTGACGGATAAGAAAGCAATCCTTCAACGCTGGACAGAGCATTGTAGCAACATCTTAACTGCAACCTCCTCCATCGATGATGAAGCCATCAACTGCCTTCCTCAAGTCCCCACTAACGTAGTCTTGCTGACCTGCCAACAATACTGGAAGTAAACAAAGCCATCCAACAACTTTCCAGAGGCAAGGCGCCTAGTCCTAACTCCATTCCGGCAGAAGTATACAAAGCAGGTGGACCATTTCTAATAGAGAAGCTTCACCAAGTCTATATAAACATATGGGTGAACGAGACCATGCCACAAGATTTCAAGGACGCGTCAATAGTCCACCTTTACAAATGTAAATAAAGGAAACCACCAATCCTGTGACAACCACCGTGGTATCTCCTTGCTCTCAAATGCATTGAAGATACTTGCCAGAATTCTTCTTAATCGCCCCACAGCCCATCTCGACCAGGGTCTTCTTCTTGAGAGCCAGCGTGGCTTCAGAAAAGAACAAGGAACTGTTGACATGTTTTTAACTGCAAGGCTACAAGTGAAATGTCAGGAACAGAAGGAAATGTTCTCCACTTTCATTGATCTTACCAAGGCTTTTGATACAGTCAGCAGAGAAGAACTGTGGAAGATTATGGTGAAATATGGCTGTCCACAAAAGTTTGTTCAAATAGTGCGGCTATTTCATGATGGTATGAAAGGCCGGCTTCCTGGCCTAGAGGTTAGCGACTTTTCTCCGTAATCTCGTATACTCTCGTAGGTAACGTGACGACGGTGAGAATCAGCAGCGATTCGAGTCGCGTCGGTAACTTACGGGGCATGTGAGCCGGCCGCTCAGAAAGCAATGACAAACTACTGAGCGTAATCTTGCCAAGAAATCAACAATCAGCTGAAAGATGCTGATGTTGTCCGCAATGTCCTTTAAAGGATATGAAAACAATGCAGGCAAGAGTACAGGAAAATGGTGAGCTGTCTGAGCCCTTTCCTGTCACCAATGGAGTGAAGCAAGGCTGTGTCCTGGCACCAACACTGTTCAGCCTCATGTTTTCAGCTATGCTGACGAATGACTTCGAAAATAACGAAACTGGAATAGACATCAACTACCGCACGGATGGAAAGTTGTTCAATCTCAGAAGGCTGAAAGCTGAAACCAAAACTAGCAGCGACATCGTCAGAAAGCTCCTGTTTGCTGATGATTGCGCTCTATATGCCGACTCAGAGGCAGGCAAGCAACACAATGTTTCAGCTTTCTCATATGCCTGTGCCAACTTTGGACTTAATATCAACTTGAAGAAGACTGTAGTTATGTAACAGCTAGATCCAGGGATTAATCACACCGTGCCAAATACCAAAGTGAATGGTCATATACTAAGTATTGTGGACAAATTCACTTATTTTGTGTCCCTAGCTGCCACAACTGCTGACGAAGTGAATGCAAGAATCTCCAATTCCAGCAGGCGGCCTTTGGCAGACTATGCAAGAATGTGTGGGACAGAAATGGAATAATCCTGGAAACAAAGCTGAAAGTCTACACATCAGTTGTATTATCCACACTGCTATATGCTTGTGAAACCTGGACTGTTTACCAGCGACAAGCTAGGAAATTAAACCACTTCCACACAGTCTGCCTTAGGAGCTAATGAAGACTAAATGGCAAAAACAAGAAGCCTGTCATCGTCTTGCTCATGTCTAGGTATCTGAGCTCGGGTTCACACAGGCAACAATAACTCCGTTAAATATAATATCTAACATTTATTGTAGTTCACTATACAGTGCATTGGCGCTGAGTCGCATATCACAGAGATTTAACATCATCACACATAGTTATCACAAACATCCTAGCAAACTATCTAGCACAAGTCTATGAACCCCAAATACACATGGGTTTAATCTATTAATCTATTGAGTCCCTCTAAGGCAGGCCCTGTTGCCTCTCTGATGGTCCGTCTGTCCTCTGACGGTCCACACGTGTCCCAATCCGACACGGGTGGTAACTCTGTCCGAGTTCCTCGTGGACCCCGCAATAGGCGGGCCACATCAGTGTCCACGGGACAGTGGACTCAATGACCAGTCCTTCGAGAAGGCTCTAGATTACTCTGGCCTTCGAGTGACTGACTTCTTTCCCTTGGGCGGGAGTTGTAGCCCTTTGACTCATGTCTATAAATGTGAGTCTGTGACAGGATTCCCCCCTCTCCCCCGATCTGATGGGTTGTTCTAAGGTAATTAGATCTGCTCTAATTCTGTCACAGAATCATATAAAGTCGGTGTTTGTAGTTTGGTGGACAGTAACCTGGTAACCTACATACTGGCATCAAAACTCATGTATTCTCCCATACACCACTTCTCTGATTTGGTGAAGAGATCACTCTCTCTCTCATGTGTCCTTAAAAATGCTTATCTGACCGAAGTTACGTGACGTTTACTAGTTGTGTTTACAACCCGTCCTTCTCATAGTACCCCACTGATACCAAGACAATTAACCTCTGTATTAAAGAGGATTAACAAGACCGAAGTCCTGGCTAATTAAGTACACCTTCAAATCTTGATCTGTGTGTGCATTTCAATACACTTTTACTCTCGTATGTTGTATAATGCTAAATATGTAGTTACGTTGTTATTTTATCCCCTCAGACTACATGTGTCCCTGTTGGCTTGTTAGTGTGTTGAGTAATAAGTTGCTGCTTCTAATAAAGTGACTGTATTTTAAATTGATAGTGTTCAGTTTTAAGGTTTGTGTAAAGTGTGTGCTGAATGTGTGGCTTATTTCCAAGCGTCACGAGTTGGGATAACCTTAATCATGAATTACTCCAATGTGTGCAATACATGATCAGGCATTCCAAGCGGTGGTGCTTAGATGTAGTATCCTAACTCCTAAACTAAGAATATTAACCTAACTAATAAACATGTATCAACAATTTAGACAAGTAATACAAATTACATGAAAGACGCAGACAAATTAAAATAAATACGTTTTGCGTACAATTTGTCCGCTCAGTATATCGTTCTCTCATTTAATCCATTCACTCTGTCATTCACTCATCTTTCATTCCAAATAGTATTTGGTTAAAATATATAATTAAAGTTGAGGTAAATGTTATTGCCCTTAGAAAAAATGGAATAGGCGATCTTTTCCCTTTTAGAAAATACGTACTTTTTGTACGATGACTCAAAAATGGGTTATAATTTACACAGAGACAATTGCATAGGAAGGTTATTTATCCTATTAATGGAACTACCTGTAATATTATGGTAGAATATGTACAAATTACAGGTTAACACATTTTATATACAAAATTCAATGCAAATATAATACATATTTAATATTAAATTAATTAATTAACTAAGTAACTAAATCCAACGATGATGTGCGCGTTGTCCTGCTGTTGTTAGCGTGTCGTGTGCCATGAATGTTACAAGTTAGTATGGCTGTATCTTGAGTGTTGTAGTCGACGTCGTTCTGTTCCGGCTGTTTGCAAAGTCTCGTAGCAACAGCAAGTATGGAATGTTCTTAATGTTGCGTATAAAGTGTTCTTACAATTTTCAGAGTGAGTTCACAGGTTGAAATCATTACCCTGTTAATGTCTCTCGCTCGGATCGTTCTAGAGCTTGGGCAATTGATAGTATAGCTCTTCACGTATAGTTCATAAAGTATGACTCTTAAAGTTTCATGTTCGTGGGTGTCATAAGTAACTTATTTACTGAGGTGTTATTACTATTCACTGGGAGTTCTCTAGCAGGTGTAGAGTTACACTGTTATATGCCACAGACTAAAAATATCACAGTTTCTAGTATGGCGAATGGTCGATGTGCTAAATGTTATTCTACTGGCGCATTCGTTTGCCGTGATAATAGGTCAGCAATAATGTTGTCAGTGCCTCTGATATGGCGGATTTCGAAGTCGAAATCTTGAAGAAGAAGACACCATCTTTGTAAACGATGGTTTTTCGGGGCACCTTGCTTAAGGACCAACAATGACGAATTGTCAGTGAGTACAACAAAGTGGCTACCTAAGAGGAACTTAGATAATCTTAACACACAAAATAATAGACTTAATGCCTCCAATTCCACCGTAGAATACCGGGTCTCTGCCTTCTTTAGCTTCCGGCTTACATAGAGAATTGGGTGTCTCACTCCATCCACTTCTTGCATTAAACATCCTCCTATTGCGATAGCACTCGAATCTGTGGTCAAAATAAAGGGTAAATTTATGTTGGGTAATCGTAAGACTGGTGGATTAGAAAAAATACGTTTCAATCTGCTTATTGCATCCTCTAAGCGAGTACTTTTACAAATTTTTGATGGATGATCTTTAGTTAACATATCAGAAAAGATTGAGGTAAGTTCTGCCCAATTTGGTATAAATTTAGAATAATAGTTTATAAGACCTAGTAAACTTCTAATTTGTTTCTTTGTGGTAGGCACTTCTAGATTGAGAATCTTCGACACAATTTTATCATCTGTCAACAGTTTGCCTTCAGAAATTCTATGACCAAGGAAGTCTATTTGTTTATAGCCTATTTCAACCTTGGAAGGTTTGATAGTAAGTCCAAAAAGAAAGATTTGGTTGAAGACTTGTTTGAGTGTAAGAAAGTGAGAAGTCATATTAGAAGAATGGATGCATATATCATTAATATAAGCTTGGACATCTTTAATTCCGTGCAATAACAATCTAGTTAATCTAACAAATGTGGCGGGCGCGTTCTTGAGACCAAATGGAAGATATAGCCATTCGTACAAACCGAGGGGTGTTGCGAAGCTGTTATATGTCTAGAAGCAGGGTGTAGTGGCACTTGCCAATAACCTTTCGCTAAATCAGTCTTAGAAAATAAGGATGATTGAGACATATTTAAAATGAGATCTTCGCAACTGTTCATTGGCTCTGCATCCGTTGTGGTTCTTGTATTTAATACTCTATAGTCGATGCACAAACGGATTGTCTGGTCCTTCTTTTTCACCAGGACAATCGGTGAAGAATATTGAGACATAGATGTTTGAATTATTCTATTTTTCTCTAAATCCAAATTTCTTTGTCTAAATTTGCTCTGTAATGGAGAGGAATAGAATATGGTCTACACTTGACTGGTGTCATATCTGTCAGCACAATTGAATGTGTTATTTTGTCAGTGCGTCCAGGTTTGTTAGAAAAGATAGATTTATACTCGTCAAGGAGAGTCAAAATGTTTTGTCGCTGCTGTTGTGTCAAAGTGTCAGAGATTTGTATGTCATTTATACTACCGTCGTCAGTCATAATCGGTACTGGGATTTCAGTATTGTCTACGTCTGTCTGATTTATCACAGATGCTACTGTTTGTAAATTGTCCTCAATGTTATTGTCGTCGTCGTCGAGATTAATCGTTGTCAATATGTCGTCAAATTGGTCGTCGTTGTCGATATCACATATTGTCGGTAATGTCCATATGTCTTCGTCGTCTTTGTCGTCGTAAGAGTGCGTCGTTAACGATGCTTCATTTGTCGAGGTGTCATTCAGTTGGGTAATTGTCGTTTCGTTTTTGTCATCAGTTCGCTGCGTCTGCTCACTCGTGTCCGTGTCCTGTCTAGCATAGTATGGTTTCAACATATTTACATGGAATATTTTCAACTTTCCATTCAAAGAAATTTCGTAATCAACTTCCGAAATTCTTCTAATAATTGTAAAAGGTCCCTGCCAAGAGGTTGATAGCAAATCTCTCTTGTCAGGTAGCAGTAGTAAAATATCCTGACCTGGATTTAATACAATTGTTTTTGCACCTCTGTTGTCGTACTGCCTGTACCTAAAACCTTTCTCCTGTAGTGATGTTCTGGCCAGTATACAGGAACGTATGATTTTGTCTCTGGTGTCAGTGACTAAATCATAGGTAGAAATGGGTAGTTGGATATTTACAGGTTGTGATATGATATCTTTGTAAATAGTGAGAGGTCCTCTTGGGTTCGCTCCATACATCAATTCGAAGTGAGAGAACCCTGTGCTTGATTGCGGGACTTCTCTATATGCGAACAGCACCGTTGGGAGAAGTATATCCCAATCGGCTGGATTTTCAGATTTTTCGATAGCATATGTTTCAGGTCCCCGTTTAGTTTCTCGCAGATACCATTTGCGGCCGGTCGATAGGGACTGGTGAAACATTGCTTCATGCCTAGTAACTTAGTTACCGATTGGGTGGCATTCGATATGAACTGGGTTCCTCTATCAGAAATTATTTTCTCCGGGAAGCCAAAACGGGAGAAAATATTTATTAATATGTCCGTCACATCCTTAGAGGAGACAGATTTTAATGGAAGCATTTCTGGCCATCTCGTACATACATCAATAAGAGTGAAAATATATCTGTTTCCTTTACTTGAAATGTGATTCAGCGGACCTACTAGGTCAACTGCCACGATTTGGAATGGCCTCGAGGCAGTTGTAGTTGATTGGACTTCTGCCGTAGGGTTTTCCCCTTTTTCACCAGTTTCTGACATATATCACATGATCTACAAAAGGTTTTTATATCTTGGCAAAATTTAGGCCAATAAAACTGGGTCAGGACCCTAGCCCTAGTTTTTTCGTATCCCATATGACCTCCGAAAGGTGAGTCATGGGCTATCTTTAGTACTTTCTCTCTATGTGCTTGTGGTAACACTACTTGCTGTATCGTGGTCTGATTTGTTGTGTACACTCTAGTTAATACATTGTTCTGTAGCCTAAATGTCCACGATGCGTTCTTGGTTAATTTTGGTTTAAGTCCTACTAACTTAAAATATGGTGAAAGTGTAGGATCTGCTTTCTGTTCATCTCCAAAGTTCGTGTTGGTAGTGTTTGGTGATACAATTTCTAGTGATTCCTGCAGTTGGTCGGTGTTGGTTTTATGGGTTGTCTGTCGTGTTATTGCATTTGTGTGTTGTGTGTGTTGTTGCACATCTACAGGCTTGGTACTTGGTAGATCGGTAGCATCCTCAATTCGAGGTTTTAACTTGGTCGTATCACTTACAGATTCGACCGCCCCTGCATTGTACACCTCGGTGAATTCTTTCTGAATTACTTCATTGGTTGTCTCCCTTGGTCTTTTGGCAGATTGAGACAAGCCTGAATGGTGTTTCTCTTTAGAATCGCTGTTTGGGTGGTGGATGCCGTTTCTATGCTCCCAATCTCTGATTTCCTTTTCAGAGCAAGGTCGTATATTGGGCAGGTTCCCAAGTATAATATCAGCGACAGGATTTTCTAGGACAGCGCACAATACTAGTCCTGATATGAACGGGGTTCGAATTTCGACAAGAGCAAGGGGGTATTTCTCTATAGTGCCTGAGAATGTGTGACAAGTAACGTGTTTGTCTGTATAGTCTTTCTTGTTTATTAATGTTTTCTTAATCCCACAGAGCGTTGCGCCGGAATCCCGAATTAATGTGCACTTTTTGTTATTTACAAACCCTGTTGAGAAAACTAGCTTGCCTGTAGATGACAAGGCAGCGTTGGCTGTTTCATTCGAAATAGGGATAGTGTGGCCACATAGTAATGTTGTGTCAAGTTGGAACTTCGTACAGGTGTTACACTTACTGTCTGTAATGGTGTCAATAAATTGCACAGCATTTCCAAGCTCACTTACATTTTCGTTTTGATTGTGACAATCATTCAGTGATTCAATCTCTTCGTCTGATGACGTTTCCACTAGTGCAGCATTGGCCTGTTTCAATAACTTTCGGCCCTCACAGAAGCGACTATAGTGCCCAAAACTACTGCAAAAGTAACATTTGACCGCTCTCTGGTAAGCATTGCGCTTATTCTTCTGCTTCTCCACGATCATTTTGAGGTGGTGTGGATAGTTCGGCGATTTATCGCACATCGCGTATTGTTCGTGAGTCAAACTACAATATTGGCATTTAACTGGCTTACTGACATTTGAGCGTGGTTTAAACTTACTTTCTGTTGGTTTCGAGTATCTAGTGTTTACTACTGGTGCTGCTGTATCGTTTTGACTTAAGTTTAAATGAAAAATGTCTCTGTTTGCTGTAAAAAATGCATTCCCCTTGGACTCGATTTCCTGAATACTTTTACAGTCCATTTGTTTCAAAAACTTAGCAAAAGGTGTAGGGATTGTACTCACTATCTTGTCAATAATAATAAGTTCTTTAAGTTTGTCATGGCTGTTGTTAGTTTTAGCCGAGTTAATCCACTTTGTACACACATCTTGTACTGTAGAGACATAATCTATAAAGGTTTGATTTGGTTGTGGAGATAATTTGGCGAACTGTTGTTGGTAACCTGCAGTATCTAATGAGAAATGTTGGAGAATGCGCTGCTTTAAATAGTCATAATCTTTTCGCATTTCCTGTGGTACTGTCTCTATTACTTTTAAAGGTTCCAGAGCTAAGTTTCTCATTAAAATAAATGCCCAATCTGATTTTATGATCTTATGGTAGGACATTAGACACTCAAAATTTTCCAAGTATGCACTGATGGAATCCCCTGAGCAGAATGCCTTCACGAGGCCTTTATACTTGTTATATTTTTGTTCCTCTTCTTTGCTTCTTAGTTTATTCACCGATATTTCTACGTTGGACTCAATCTCCATCTGTTTTAGTTTTATTTGTGTATCGGCATTCAATTGGGCTTGTTTGGCCGCCGCCTCAAGCTCCATCTGTTTCTTTTGAGCCTGCAATTGCATTTTTTTCTCTTCAGCCTGTAGTTGCATCTGCATCTTCTTTTCTTCTGCCTCAATCTGCATCTTCTTTTCTTCTGCCTCAATTTGCATTTTCTTTTCTTCTGCCTCAGTTTGCATTTTCTTTTCTTCTGCCTCAATTTGCATTTTCTTCACGGGCAATGTTTTCTGCGTGCGTCTTCTGTGCCCAATACAGACAATGCCCAATCCTGTCACAGACTCACATTTATAGACATGAGTCAAAGGGCTACAACTCTCGCCCAATGGAAAGAAGTCAGTCACTCGAAGGCCAGAGTAATCTAGAGCCTTCTCGAAGGACTGGTCATTGAGTCCACTGTCCCGTGGACACTGATGTGAGTCTGTGACAATCCCAGACACTGACGTCCTAGAAAGAGCGTCCATGCCCTGCATCCACACACTGCTGATGAAGAATAAGATTCGCTGGGCTGGTCACGTGACTCGCATGCCAGATGACAGGCTCCCTAAACAAATTGTTTTACGGTGAGCTACTTTGTGGTAAACGCTCCCAGGGCGGCCAGAGGAAACGCTTTAAAGACACTCTGAAAGTCTCACTGAAAGCTTTTGGAATTCATCATGACACTTGGGAGACTGCTGCCTGAGACCGAAATTCGTGGCGTACATCATTACATAAGGATACAGTCACTTGTGAAGCAACCAGGACTGCAAGAGCTGTGAAGAAAAGGCTGGAAAGAAAAACTACTGCAGGAGACCCTCCTCCTGGAAAGTCAAGCATTCTTTGCCCACATTGTCAAAGAACATTTCAAGCCAAAAAAGAACATTTCGAGCCAAAAAAGGACCTTATCAGCCATCTTAGAACTCACGACTCCATACTTTCAACCCCACTGGATGAAGTGAATGGTCATCATCATTCTTGATGGACAACCAACAATTTCAAAAAAATTTATTTTTCTGAGCCTTTGTGCAACATACACTATGGTTTATTTTTAAAAGTTACATATCCTCTACAGGACGTTGCAGTCAACACCAGCATTTCACCGCCGCTGTTGATGTCTTGGCAAGTTTTTACGTTCAGTAGTTTGCCATTGCTTTCTGAAGGACCTGCTCTCATAAAAACACGTTAAAGCCAGCGCGACACGGTCTGCTGTGTTTCGAACTCGGGTAAGCGGCATTGTGAATCGCGTTCGCAGCGCCATCGCCACGGAGAGGGCCATTACGTTACGGACATTATGTTACCGGTATCAAATTATCATGAAAGAACAACACATGAACATAATTTGTCAGTAGTGCGCGTGACAAACAAAATACACATAAACACTTCTGCCTTAGTGCAAATTATTATTTTTCAAGAAACCAAAACGAAAAAAAAAAAATGTAAACACCAAAATGATGTATGTGACAGCCGAAATAACACACAAAATAAAAGAAAGCAATAATTCAGAATGGCTAATTTAGACTACTTCTGCACTTTGGACTACTGCCATATTTTAACATGTGGCATTTCCGTTACCAGTATCTGTGTTTCCCATTTGCAGTTCGGTTGATAGAGACTCCACAGAACGCTCGATCTTGCATGTGTTATTTGTTTGTCGAGCACCCTAGTGATATCATACGTTTAACTAAGATCGGCACCAGTTGGATATCTATAGCCCCAAATATCGTGGACACAGTCATTTAGTAACAAGCCTTTAAGCGATTACCGTTGTATATATAAAACATCTGTCCACTTCTTCGCGTGCCCAGTCTAGAGCAAACATCGGCCATTTCGACTCTCTAATCCTCTTTTTCATCTTTTATTTTGATGACGCTGGCTTTGTTTATATAATTAATTGTTGAGCAGATGTTTGAGCTTTCCAGATACATCAAATGAAAATCGTAGACTGATTAGAGAAATTAGACGAAGACAGTCAAAATTTTTTGGACATGTTATGAGAAGAAATGGATTGGAGAACTTATTGACAACTGGCAAGATCGAGGGTAACAGACCAAGAGGAAGACCGAGAAGAAAATATCTGGATGGCTTGGCCACGTGGCATGGACGAGACAGGAACACTGAGCTGAACCACGACTCTGGTGATCGAGTGAATTGGCGAGTCATGACCGCCCACGCTTTCCGGCATGGCACATGATTGATTGATTGATTATTATTAATTATAATTTCTCAATGTTGTCCTCTGATACAACCTTTTCCTGTTATATTATTTTTCTTCTTGGTAAATCATGTTGGTGCTAATACTACTAATAGAGGTAATTGAGGAGTGATGCAAATAGAGGTAAGGGAAGCTGAGTGGTCTTGAGGTATGGTGTCTGCCTCGAGTGCTGGAGGTCGCGGGTTCAATGCCCGGTGAGGGCCGGGATTTTTTCACCTGGACTTCTAGTAACAAAATTTCCATGGTCTCTTGGTAGTGAGATCGGACGCCCGTGTGTATTGTTGCGCACGTAAAATATCCCTTGGCAGTTGGAAATCGAAAAAAGAGTAGCCTAACGGTGCTGCCCGGGCAAAATTTCGAGTTAAATTTCATCATCATCAAGTGCCCTGCTAGCTGGCATAGGCGTTCATGACTCTCCACAGATCTCGGTCTTTGGTATTCTGGATCAACTCTGCTGATGGTATTCCTCCATGCCACCGTCTCAGTCTACCCAATGTATTTCAGGATCCTCGCCGGTGCTGCGGAGTTCGTGCTCTGAGCTGAGAATTTCCGGTCTCAGGTTTGGGTTAGGGGTAGAACGGAGCACTTATGAATTACACCCGTGTGCCGTGATGTTGATCCGTTGACTAAACTAAACTAAAACTAAACTAAAACTATAATAATAATAGAGGCAAATATAAAACAACAAGAGCACAAACGCGACGGTCTGTTCTGCGCATGCACATTCTAAGAATGAAACTTCATGCAAGAAGAGTTTCTGGATCTGTTTGACGGGTTGCTATTGTTCCTGGCCGATGCTGTGAAACTTTTACAGTTGACTGCTGCAAATTTATACAGTTGCTATACTAGGTCATTAAAGTGATTTTATATCAAACTGCAAGCTGTTGTAGGGAAAAGGTAGTTTGCAATATTTATCTATTAATCGCAAATATATGGTGCCACAATAAGTCAATAAGATGAAAGATGCTCAAATCATATTCACGGGTCTCGACTGAAAAAGTAAAACTAGTGAAAGAGACAAACTACAAACATTAACAATAAACAATTCCTTGGTGATAAACTGAGAAGACCGGCTATGTGGTGACGGCGTTAGGAATGCAATTCGTAATCCCGCATACCGCGTTCGAAACACAGCTGCAGGTAATTTGGAAGCAGACCGCGTAGCGTTGGTTTCCATACAATGGTATGAGTGCCGGTCGTTCATAAAGCACAGGCAAACTACTTAATGTAAATTGTAAACTTGCCCAGTAATCTCAGTAACAGCTATTATTTATTAATAAAAAATACTAGTGTTGAGTGCTACATCCTGTAAAACGTAAATGGACGCTACAGACGTGTTAAATATTTGAGAATATTCGAGGTTTTTGATGGAATATCTTTATTGCAGTGCTATCCAATGGCTATGCTATATTTTGGTAATGGATCTGCTTATGAATAAAAAAAAAGGCACTCTTCCGAATTCCGGTCCCAAATAGATCCGCAGTGAATAGGTCAGGGGTTAAGGGTTAGGGTTAGTTGTTAACTAAACACTGACCCTAACCCTTACCCCTGACCTATTCACTGCGGATCTATTTGGGACCGCAATTCGGAAGAGTGCCAAAAAAAATGTCAGAAAACAATGATTGAGCAAACAGTTGCATCGATTTAACATATTTGTCAGGACTCTGTGAAGACTAAAAAACTGTCAACCTCATGTACTCAGTTTAAAAAAAACAAACAATAAATAAACTGAAAAATAATAACATTAATATAATAAATCATAAATCTTTACATACAATAAATTACTCAGGATTGTAAAGTAATTAGCACTAAAATATAATAATTGTTGTTGC
Source organism: Cepaea nemoralis (assembly GCA_014155875.1). NCBI lineage: Eukaryota > Metazoa > Mollusca > Gastropoda > Stylommatophora > Helicidae > Cepaea > Cepaea nemoralis. Next base: position 455,600 of record JACEFZ010027602.1, on the reverse strand, counting down.
GTTGTTATAATTCATTTACTACTCAAACACAGCATGTTTTATAGATGGGCAATTACTACAATTTATCATGGTAATAAGAGGTAAAAGTCAATAGATGGTGGCTTGATCACATAGCAATTTACAGTAAACAAGTTTTACAATATTTAAAATGTATTTAAATTGAGTTAACATTACAGTAACTTTCAGTATAATTTTTATATCATAAAATTAAAGTTTCCTTAAAATGATGATCATGGTCTATTGGTAATAAACTAGTAGTGTGTGCAGTATTTTGACCTCTGTTTCAAGCTCACTATAAAAGAAAAAAATTATTAAATTATCAATTTGTGTAAATATGTAAATGTTGGAAGTGAAACGGCAACGAACTAACTCAAATTTAATATTAGACATTACGATGAAATGAAAAAGCCAGTGAATCTGATACTAGATGTTATGCATGGAATAAATTAACACTAAAGAAGGAGCGCATCTTAGAATAAAGAAAGATGAAGCAAATAGTCACATAAAATGTTAGTTGAATATCCTTTACAGGCCATCACAGTCATCCCCAGCATTTTTGCTGTTTGTGATCTCTTGGTAAGTTTACATTCAGTAGTTTGCCACTGCTTTCTGAACGACCAGCACCCATACCATTTCCATAAAAAACCAACACAAGGCAGTCTGCTGCCAAATCAGTCGCAGCTGTGTTTCGAATGTGGTATTCCAGGTATGCGAGATTATAAACTGCGCCTGTAACTCCTTTGCCTTGGATCCAGCATATAGTCACATCCTGCAGATATATTAAAAACAGCATCACTATTTACATAGATTGTTCCAAAGGTGAAGATAATAGGTGAGAAATGGGAATACACTGAATACATTCCACAGTGAAAAATAAATACAAATTTAAGTGTAACGAACAATATATTTGTTTTTACAGCAGAAGTAGCTGATGTATTAAAAGTACTAGGAATAGTATATGATAATATGGGACTGAAACTTCACATCTCCGGAGTCATATTAGGTTGTGATGATTCAACCCAGCAGAAGATAAGGTCTAAGTTGGTGATTATTGTGACTCAGGTATACGTACTGAATTGTAAACAGATTGCAACATAAAACTACAGGGGATAGAAAGCAAATGTATTTGACTCATGTGTAAAAGTAATCATACGGAAATTTCATGGCCCTTTTACAAGCCTGAAGGCATATTGGAGATACGGTGCTAGACCTGTATGGTTATAGACCACTTGGCACCCAGGGGTGATGTAAATATCAAGCTGGCCGCTTTCACTTCCCAAGACATTTCCTGGCACCCATTTTTAGGCTGGGTCGACCTGGGAGCTCAGGTTAAAAATTCTACCTTGATGTAAAGTTAAACCCATGCCCGCCGGGCTGGCAGGCAAATGTCTAGCCACTGCACTACGAAAGCTACTGTGAAAGTAATACATTTGTAAATTATTGTCTGTAATACACTTGTAACTATTGACATCACACTTCCCTCATTTGCCAACTTTGACAGCTGCTGTGACAAGTCTTTTACAGATTAAATGATTCAGGTTTCAGTTAGGTTTTTGTAAAAGGGTAGCATTTATAGTGCTAAGATTGTTAGACTTTACATCTACACATAACAACTTTATTATTATGCTGTACATTGACCTCATATTTTTCCTCAGTTAAAACCAACTTGGTTATGCAGAAATGAGTGGAGCAGCAGTTGTCTTTCTGACATCACTTTCAGCTCTGCCAGTCTCATACATATGGGATACAATCGCTCATTTGAAGGATCAGAAGCTCATCTTCTTGACATCATGTATATCTTTTGGTGCTGTGACTGCAGTACCTTACTTTGTTCTTCGAAAGAAAGTGCAGAAGGTTGATCAGTTCTGTGGTATGTATTTTATTACAGATGTGTACTGAACTATTAATACAAATGAGATAGTGCTTATATTTGGTTCTAGCCATGCTTGGAATTCTTAGCATTCTATTAGAGAATCTAAATTTCTGCTGTGGCCTCAATTTTCTTGTTCAGTGTCTTTGATTCAGAAGCATCCATTATTGTGTGTAGTATATAACTTCCTAAAACTTGTGTTCTATCTTCAGTGGACAAGTATACATTACACAGAATATTCTTCATCTGATGCCTTTGTTGCAGCCACACAAACATGTATGCAGTTTGTATGCGAAGATGTGAAATGTGACATATTTATTGCAACTTTCAATGGATGGGCCAAATGTAAATTGTTCATTTCATGAGAAAGTCAGTAAGCTTCTTTATGAAAACTACGACATTGAGCAGCTACTGAATGTTGGTTGCTATGGATTAATAATATCCATGGTATCTGAAAGTCAATCATGATTACAGCTGGCTGGGGGTTGAAGCTCATGCCATAAATAAACTTAAAAAGTATTGCAAATTCTGGCCAAGAAAATGTCATGCATCTGATTGTGGTTCTGTGCTGTCAGAAGACTCCATATTTATTGAGCTAGCTGCATCGAATGGATAACTGTTGTAAACTGAGAAATTAGATGTAGACTGTCATTGTTTGGGCATGTTATGATGAGAAACCTCAAAATTTAGTTACAAGTAGCAAAGTATGAGAAACGCGCAAAGGAAAGATAGACAAATAGTTAGATGGCTTGGCTACGTGGTATACTCAATTCAAGCATACACACCTGACCTGAGTCTCTTGAGACCATGTGAGATGGAGGACAATAACTATCCATGCTTATAAGCATGGCACAAGATTATGATGATAAAGACTAGGCTGAAATGTTCATTTGTATCCATATGTGTATTTCTTCTGTCATGTTTCCCAGTCATATTTTGCATTAACTGAGAACTGTAACTTTAGATATGCAGATAGCACATGATGTAACATTAATGTTTTTTCTTTTGTCTCTTCACCAGTGTTGTGTCTTCTCTTGTTCCAGTCAGTGCTGAGCCTTGCTGTTGCAATGGAAAATGATGGGCTGATTGCTGAGTTTCTTGGTTATTATCTGAGAGAGGGAGAGCCTTATCTCAAGACGGCTCATGGAACCATGATTTCATATTGGGATGGCATCGCCCATTATGGCATGTACCTTATGATGCTGGCTGCAGTGTCTTGGAAGTAGTAATTCTTTATAGTTATAGTATATTACTTCCTATAACTTAACTGATCATTTCCCATAATTTCTTCTTGTATCTGTTGTTATTTAGTTGCTTGCAGTAACTCTTTATAGTTATAGTATATTACTTCCTATAACTTAACTGATCATTTCCCATAATTTCTTCTTGTATCCGTTGTTATTTAGTTGCTTGCAGTAACTCTTTATAGTTATAGTATATTACTTCCTATAACTTAACTGATCATTTCCCATAATTTCTTCTTGTATCCGTTGTTATTTAGTTGCTTGCAGTAACTCTTGATAGTTATAGTATATTACTTCCTATAACTTAACTGATCATTTCCCATAATTTCTTCTTGTATCTGTTGTTATTTAGTTGCTTGCAGTAACTCTTTATAGTTATAGTATATTACTTCCTATAAGAGTTCCCATTATTTCTTCCTATATCTATTATTATTTGCTGTGTTACAGGTACTACTTTCACACAGTATTAGTTTTTTCTTTTTCAGAGCCTTATACAGAAAATATTGTAATAATATTAATTAAATAAAAAATTGCCTATCTAAAAAAATAGACCTGCTACAGATAAATAAGTGTGATATGTAAATTTAGCAGGCCTCATTTGCTGGTCTCCCTGGTGAAGGGGTTAAGGACGTTGCTCGTGTTTGTAATCCCATATACCCATGTAGGAAACACAGCTGCGCGACATTTGGCAGCTGATCACTTCGTGCTGGTTGCTTACAGAGGTATGTGAGCCAATCGTTCAGAAAGCAATCACAAACTACCGAACGTAAAACGTGCCAAGACATCAACAACAGCTAAAACATGCTGGTGTTGACTGTAATGACCCTGTAAATGATATGCAAAAAAAATGTCTCATTTATGTAAAATCAGGTGTAAAATGTTTGTAGGGTTGTGTTTTATATTGAGTTTACATGTATCATTGCATGTAACTGTTTCATTTTCAGTGACCAAAACCATGTCATCAGCTATTTGCAGCTTAAAATAATTATAATTTTCAGCATGATCAACACAAAGTTTACTGAGTGTTTCATATATCATCTACCTTGAAAAATGGCTTAAGTGTCTTGTTTCTCCAAAGATCTATTGATGATATTCCTCTATGGTCTAAGACCATCTGTTATAATTTCTCTCAATCTGCCTCTGTCTTAATGATATTTCCAGTAGTCACAATGTTCTCCAATGCTTCTATTCTCATTACATGACAAAAGAACACTATCTCTTTCTTGTTGTTGGTTATAATGTTCTACTTTCACTAGACTAATCTAGGCAGTTATTGTTAGTAACTATGGCAGTCCAGGACTTTCACAACATTTGTCTCAAAAACTAAACGTCAGCTGCCTCCAAACTGTTCCTAATTTGTCCATTCATGTTTCAAGATTCACTGCCTTACAGCAGAACAGTACTTAACATTAAATGAAAGTGACTAATTCCATTGGCACCTTGCCGTCTTGACAGACGATAGTTTGTGCTTTAAAAAGGCATAATAACTTTTAACTATGGCGGTAGCGAGTGTGACTGATAAGGCCAATTTGCGCTGTAAATGTCCGTTCACAGTGGGTGCATGTGAACACGTGGTCATTTCCACCATCATGCACCATCTTACGTCTCAAACGCTTGGTGTGTGACTTTTCTGCAATAATTTTCTCCTTTGACTTTATTCCATTTCTGATATTTGCCCTCCATGCAACACGTTCAGCGGCGACTTGCTCCCAATGTGCATTATCAATGCCTGTATCAATCATGTCCCGCTTACACACATCTTTGTATCGTAGTAGAGGCCGACCCTGAGATCTCTTACCCATCTGTAATTCACCAAAAAAGATATCCTTTGGTATTCTACCATCATCCATCCTCCTAAGATGTCCTATCCATCTAAGTCTACGAAGACTGAGCATGGAATAAACTGTCACACAACCTGATCTTTCCAATACTTCAGTATTTGTGATTTTGTCTTGCCACTTAATACCAAGAATTCTTCGCAGACACCGCATATGAAAGCTGTTTAAGTTGTTCTCTTGGTGTGAGTAAGTTGTCCAGGTTTCACTGCCATAGAGAAGAGTCACAGGAAAGTGAAAGTGACTAATTACTTAAGATATTATTCATCTTGCACACTTTTGGAGTTTGTGCACTGTGCTGAGATTTTCCTTGTGTGATCTATGGGAGTAGACTAGTTCACTTTTGGAGATATTTATGTGAAATCTATTATGGTATTATTTAGTTTGGCTATTCTGTTGTTAATCTCAGTCATATCTGATATTATGACAGGTCCCAAATAGTTGAATTCATTGACTTGGTTAAAGAAAAGAATGATCAAATCAAACAGAAAACCACCAAAACCTGCTCAAGATGACAACTGTGTTATGGACAGACCAGAACACGTCATTATTCTGCGCCTCAGAACAGGACACAATAAATTACGCAACCACATGTATGCAAAAATTCAAGATTGGTGAATCAGCCATGTGTACTTGTGGATTGGTATCGCAGACAGCAGATCACATACTCCAAGACTGCCCAAAATACAACATATCTGGCAAACCTTCTGACCTAGAGAGACAACAGTGGAAGATAAACCTATGGACTGCTGAGTGAACTAAAAGAGACAGTTAAACTCATTCAAGAGACAACATTGCAAGCAAACAAAAGAAGGAACATTGACTTGGTTCAAAGCATGTTTCCTTTTATTGTATCACATGCTAATGTTACCTTTTTCTTTTATATAACCATAATTTTTAATTTTGATGCACTTTCACAGTCAGGGCTTTTATGATGTTGGTCTGTACTGGGCAGGATCATTTGCTTACAGTAAACTAGTGCTTATCTTGGCAGTTCTGATAGGTATGTGTTGTCCTCATTGTGCATTGGGAGTTTTTTCTATATTTGTTCAAATTCATGAAAATAGTTGTCAGTCATCTAACAAGGAATGCAAGACCACAGATCTAGATTGATGTAGCGAAAACATGTAACTGTTTGTGGGACTGGTGTTTAGATTTAAAGACAGGTCAGGAAGAACCCAGATCTAGATTGATGTAGCGAAAACATGTAACTGTTTGAGGGACCGGTGTTTAGATTTAAAGACAGGTCAGGAAGAAAGTCACTGTTAGGGCTGGAGAGCTTTATGTTTGAACTGGTCACCCAGGAGTAGAAGAGGAGCTACTAAAGTGATGTATTTTCATTAAATAACTGGCAATCTACAAATAACTGCAAATAAAAGAAAAGCAGAGATTTTGAAACAAGTCTTAAATCAGTTGACCATTAATTTGTTGGATGTCTAGAAGTAGACAGCATGAATATGTCTTAATGTTTTTTAAAGTTGCATATCCCTTACGGGACTTTGCAGTCAACACCAGCATTTTTCTGCTGCTGTTAATGTTCTTGGCAAGATTACACTCAGTAGTTTGCCATTGCTTTTTGAGCGACCGGCACACATACCCCGTAAGTAACCAACACAATGCGATCTGCTGCTGAATCTCATGCAGTTGTGTTCCTCACGTGGATATACTGGAGTTTAGTAAGAAGGGGATTAAAAGTTAAGTTACAAAGGGTATTGAAAGTTAGTTATAAGGGGAGTGAACATCAAGTTATAAGGGGATTGAAAGTCAAGTTATAAAGAGATCGAAAGTTAAATTATGAAGTGATTGAAAGTTAAGTTATGAGGAAAGTTAATACAAGAAGCTATTTCAATCATCTCATGAATGTTGTGCACTTAAAAGAACAGTCCTGAAGCAGGAGCATGTTGTGGGTTTGTAATGTACGGGATCCAGCATAATTAGTAGCCCTGATTGCACAGAGGAATAGGTGGTCAGTCTTATCCTTTCTTAGCAGATGACAAATGCAGGCATGGATCCCTCGTCCATAATAATAGTATACCGCTTCTAGATCCTAGGGTGAATCGGATATGTAGCCTTCTCTGACTAGATGAAAAACTTTTAGGACCCATTGAGCAAATTAAACTATCCCTCAGTACTTCCAAATCGAAAGGAGCAGGCTGGATAGGCCACTGCTCAGGCAGAATTCCCAAATGAGAAATGCCATCCAGAAAAAATTTATAGCATACGTGATTGTTACATGCATACTTTTGGAGTTTGTGCACTGTGCTGAGATTTTCCTTGTGTGATCTATGATGTGAAATCTATTATGGTATTTGCTGTGTAATTTCTTAGGTAAAGATGGAGCCCGCCTGCCTTTTCTCCTACATTTTCCGATTCTGGCCATCTGTGCTGTGATGTTTGTGAGGTTTCTCAATGAAAAGTTGGATGAGAGCTGCCAGATGCAGAAAGAACTCCATAAAGAGGTCAACTTTGGTATATATGTCCATTTGTCGTTATTGACTTTGTTGTCTTGTATTTTTTGGTTTACACATTTTGTAATACCTTTATTGACACAGTTTTATTTAAAAATGTATCTTTGCATGGTTACTCTTTATTAATCTGTGCTATATGTTCTGTTGTAGATTTTGGTAGGCTTGATGTGTATTTCCTTGTGAATTCCTTAGATTCTCAGGTTGACCTAGCCAAAGATTAGTACCAGATGTTCTGGGAAGGAAAAATGGCTGGTGTGCTATTGACACAATGAGTGCCTCTTGGTCTATACAAATATGGGGCTAGCACCATATACCCAGTATGACTCAAGGCAGGGTCATGGAGGCTCTACTCACTCTACTATAATTATTCTTATTTTTTTTTTTTGGATTTTTTTTTCACATTATTCCTTTACAGGACATCACTGTCAACATCAACATCTTTCAGCTGATTGTTGATTTCTTGGCAAGATTACGCTCAGTAGTTTGTCATTGCTTTCTGAGCGACCGGCTCAATACCCCGTAAGTTACCGACTGCTGAGAGAAAACCGCTACCAATTCTTGCATAACGTCACAGTTACTTACGAGTATACGAGATTATGGAGAAAGTCATGTAACCTCTAGACCAGAGAGACCGGCCTACTATAATTATACTCACACAATTCACAAACAAGACAAGTGAGACACATCATGGATAATTGAACCTGTATTTCAGGCAGTAAGATGGTTACATGAGTACAGGATGTAATATATTTTAAAATATTGTATTTTGCTTTTGCGCAGTTTTTAGATGTGACCCTTGTTGTGAAAATATTTATTTTTTTTACAGTTGAAATATGATTTAAAGTTGATGAGTATTGCAAGGGTAAGATTACCTGTTTCATAGGTTCTTGCACAATCTCATATTATTTTTTTACTTATTTTTTCATTTTTCTTCATCCTCATGTTCATGTTCATTAATATGTAAAATGGTAACCCCCATATCAAATACAACTGCAGTAATGTGGAATGTTGAAGATTTCACATATAATAGTCATGGTTTAATGAAATGTGGTGATCTGTTTTCTTTCTCACTGCTTTGTCTCCACTAGCTGAGAAAAAATGTTTAGAATATTATTTATTTAATGTCATTTATAGAATACAATGTCTTGTGTAATAATTTCACCTTTTGGCTCTCATTTCTTTAGTTTTTAAATTTTTTTGGTTTATTGAATATTACATATTTTGCTGGCTGGCCTGTAAGAAAACATAGAATGTTCACAATTTAGTAGTTGAAAATGTTCACTGTATTTATATACACATTTAATGTTCACAGTTTATATATATTATTATTTGTATACACATAGAATGTTCAGTTTATTATTTGTATATACATAAAATGTTCACAGTTTGGTATTTGTATACACATAAAATGTTTACAGTTTAGTATTTGTGTACACATATAATGTTGCTACAGTAGTTATATACACATAGAATGTTCACAATTTAGTAATTTTATATACATTAAATGTTCACAGTTTAGTATTTGCATACACATATAAAGTTCACACTTTAGCATTTGTATGCACATAGAATGTTTACAGGTTTAGTATATGTAAACACATAGAATGTTCACAGTTTATTACAGTGGTACCTCGGGTTACGAACGCCTCAGGTCACGAACAATTCAGGTTACGAACAACAACTTCGAAAGTTTTATGTCTTGGGTAATGAACAGTGCCTCGGGTTACGAACGAAAGCGCGCTCGCGCGAGAGAGAGTGAGAGAGAGAGAGAGCAAGGTGTAACGCTTGAGACATAAACGATTGCGTACACTACAAACAGTACTACAGATGAACTTGTTGATCTTCAGAATGAACAGTTAAAGGCATTATAGGAAGGCGCAGTCGTCCGATGATGAGGAGTCAGTGATCGTTTCAACTGCCAGGATTAAAGAAATTTGCAGCAAGTGGGCATATGTCGAAGACTTCATTGTGAACAATTATCTAGACAAACTTGTTGCTAACAGGGCAGTAAACCTGATGAATGATAACACTGATGGCCCACGTCAGAAAGATTCTCCAGCAAAGGAAGCAACAAATTTCCCTTGATAGTTTCTTGGTGCAGAAAGATTCCCAGTCGGCTGCCAAGAAACAGCGACAAGATACTCCTGAAACTAATGATTCAGAATAACAAAGAAAGTGACAAATTTCTCATGATCGTTTACTTGGTAATAAAGATAGACTAAATCTTTTTTTTATTTTACATTTCATTCATTTGGTTATTTTCTTTCTCTTTATTTAATACATGAAGTACACATATTCTTTGCTTTTTGTCAGCTAAACGACCGGATGTTAATAAATAAGAATCTGGAACGAATTAAATTTGTAACCCGAGGTACCACTGTATTTGTATACGCATCAAATGTTCACAGTTTAGTATTTGTATACACATAGAATGTTCACAGTTTAAGATGTCTTTACACATAGAATGTTCACAATTTAGTAATTTTATACACATCAAATGTTCACAGTTTAGTATTTGTATACACATCAAATGTTCACAGTTTAGTATTTGCATACACATAGAATGTTCCCAGTTTAGTATTTGTATACACATAGAATGTTCACGGTTTAGTATTTTTATTCACATAGAATTATATTTTATTAGAATTATAGAAAGTTATGGGTTACACCTGTGTGCCGTGATGTTGATCTGTCAACTAAACTAAACTAAACATAACATACACATAGAATGTTCACAGTTTAGTATTTGTATGCACATAGAATGTTCACAGTTTAGTATTTGTATGCACATTGAATGTTCCCAGTTTAGTATTTGTATACACATAGAATGTTCACAAGCTAGTATTTGTATATACATAGAATTATATTTTATTAGAATTATAGAAAATTATGGGTTACACCCGTGTGCCGAGATGTTGATCTGTCGACTAAACTAAACATAACATACACAGAATGTTCACAGGTTAGTATTTGTATACACATAGAATATTCACATGTTTGTATTTGAAGACACATAAAATGTTCACAGTTTAGTATTTGAAGACATAGAATGTTCACAGTTTAGTATTTATATACACATAGAATGTTCGCACAAATATAATGTTCAGACATTATTATTCTTATTCCCATAGAATGTTTGCAAGTTGGTATTTGTGCAAACATAGAATGTTTACAATTGAGTATTTGTGTACACACAGAGAATGTTCACAATTTAAAATTTGCATGCTATTTTCATCTGCTTATCTTTTACCAGTTTGTTTTGCTGTCTGTTCTAGGGCACCACAAAAGTCACCACCTTGAGTATTTGGAAAAGGCCTCTTGATCTGGCTCTTTGTGTATATTATGGATTTGCATCTTGTTTCACTCTTTTCAGATTTACAGTAAGGGTTGTTTCAATATAATCACATACTTCTGAACTTTGCTTCATTACAGCCATATAACACATGATTTTGTTTCAGCAGAATCACATAATAATTAATAATAATAACATGCACAATAGATAAGTGATGAATAAAAGATGAATGATTGGAAGGGCTTAATGTAAGACGGGCCTGCATGCCTATTTGTGACCCTTTGAAAAGAAATTTTATTCGTTCATTCTATTATGGCTCATTAGGGATATGGTGATGGGCTCATTCTTTCATGCGCACACAGCATTTGAAGGGTGATGTGTTGGGTATCATGCCGCCCGTGTAAGTCGGGTGGCATGGTATCCAACTTACTCCTAATAAATGATCTGGTACTCATTCTACAAGGCTGGGTAAACCCTGAAACCATTGGTCACAAATGAGAATCCTGCCTCAAAGAGGATTTGATCCCCTGATCACTGGATCGACAAGTGAGTGGACTAGCCACTTAGTAAATGCAACTCATATTTAAAGTTTAATTAAACGACTAATTAAAGATCAATGACTTTTATGCATGATTACTCTGAAAACTGTGGCCTAATCATATACATTGACAATTGGATAACATCTTTAAAGTGAATTTAAATGAAGTACTTTTTAAAAAATGTATTCATTTACATGTGGGATTTGTGTTATATGATTTCTCTTCACCTATCCTGGTGTCTTAGGAAAGTGTGTGTATATTCACATAGGAAGTGTTAAGAAAATCTTCTGGAAAGTAAAGTGACTGGTTTGATATTAATCACATCACCCATCGAGTGCCAGTTGATGTATACAATGATGTGGTTAGCACCATATAGCCAGTACACCTTTAAGGCATGGACAAGGGTCCTTTACTTTTATATGGTGGAGTCTGTGGCAAAATGGTCAAGCCACCTGCCTTAATCCATGAAGGCTGTGGGTTTGTTTTCAGTGGCTTTCCTTCATTTCACGAGTGCATTGTTTTTTGGATTGTTGTCATCGTTGGAGCTGCAGAATTCACCTCTGTAGGACGCTTTCAAGAGGCTGCTGTGTAGACGCTTTCAAGAGGCTGCTCTGTAGGATGCTTTCAAGAGGCTGCTCTGTAGGAGGCTTTCTAGAGTCTGCTGTGTAGAACGCTTTCAAGAGGCTGCGCTGTAGGACACTTCAAGAGGCTGCTCTGTAGGACACTTCAAGAGGCTGCTCTGTAGGACGCTTTCTAGAGGCTGCTGTGTAGGATGCTTTCAAGAGGCTGCTGTGTAGGACACTTCAAGAGGCTGCTCTGTAGGACATTTCAAGAGGCTGCTCTGTAGAAAGAGACAGAGCCCAGTGGGTTAAAACTCAGTGCCATGAAGTTGATCTAGTCGTCTCTAAACCTATAAATAAACATAAACAAAGCAGTAAACAAAAATAATGTTATTCTCAAAGCAACTAAAGGTATAATAAACTTTACCACTGCTGGAAAGGTGAGATAAATTGTGAGCATATCCCTTTGTCACTGATCTTATTGTTGTCTAGGTTGGTTCGTGGGTTGGCTGGTTGTGATTCATCTAGAAGACTGAGTTTTAATTCTTAAAACTTAAGAGAACTCTGTGACAGTCTCTGAGGAGATGATACCTTGGTACCTATCTATCAACCTCACTCCAACAGAGGCATGTCACTTTCATGGCTGTGATGACCTGGATGTCTGTGCATCAGACTTACAGAATTAAAACTCATATCTTCTAGATGAATCACAATGTTGTCTAGAATGGTTCAGAGGTTGGTTGGTTATGATTCATCTAGAAGGCTGAGTTTTAATTATGTAAGCCTGATGCATAGACAGCCCAGTCATCTAAGCCCTGAAAGTGACATGTACATTTGTTGGAGTGAGGTTGATAGATAGGTGCCAAAGTATCATCTCCACAGGGGCTGCCACAGAGCTCTCCTTCCCCTCTCCAAGTTCAGAAACCAGGGTGTGCAAGACCAGTTCTAGAACTTTACACCTTCAGAGAGGCACATAGGATGTAAGGAGGCCATTATTCAGCACATTACATATGGACTGGCTGAGATTAGGCCTGGGTTGCTCATGTTCCCTCCACAGGTCTTAGGAATTTCATTGTCAACAGGTTCTAACGAAATGCCCAGGGGGATATTGTTGTTCTAAAATTGTTTAAAAAATGTATCAAATACTCAAACTAGGGAAAAAGACTAGTGGAGTGCTTAAGAAAAAGAAGGAGACAGAAAAGCATAACACACACACATATATTGTTAGATACATGTGAAGACTAGTGTAAAATAATTGAGCATAGAAACATGTTCAAATAGATGTGTCTTCCATCCATCCATCCATCATGTGCCAAGCTGATAAGCGTGGGCTGTCATGATTCACCATTTCACTCGATCACCAGAGTCGTGGATCAGCTCAGTATTCTTGTCTTGACCATGCCATGTGGCCAAGCCATCCAGGTATTTACTTCTCTGTCTTCCCCTTGTTCTATTTTCCTTGATATTGCCAGCTGTCACCAAGTTTTCCAGTTTATTTCTTCTCATAACATGCCAAAAATTTTGACTGTCTCCGTCTAATTCTTTTTCCAGCCTCATAAAAAAAGCCAGCGTAATATTTTTAACAAGCAATGATTGATTATATAACAAACAGTAAAGGTAATCTATGGCAGAAACTTAGTTGGGGTGTAAAGTGTTAGACATTCACATACTCAAGGCCATGGCTAATTGGGGGAAGTGGTCAGTCACTGCTGTTCCTTCCCAAACAATTCTCTAAAAATTGTCTGTTTTAACCCACATGAAGAGAGGAAAAACAGCTGGGCCAGATGCAATCACAATAGAAGAATTAAAAGCATTAGAAGAATTTGGAGTAGATATAGTAACCAAAATGTTGAATGATATTTACAGCAGTGGATATTTACTGAGCGATATGCTGAAATCTATTTATACCTATACCAAAAAGACCAGGAGCAATTGAATGGAAAGATTTTCGTACAATTAACCTCATAAACCATGTCACTAAGCTTCTACTCAGAATTATAATAAGTAGTACAAGAAAGAAAATAAAAATGGAAATCAGTGAAGAACAGTATGGTTTTGTGGAAGAAAAGGGTACAAACAATGCAATATATATATATTACGAACAATAATAGAAAGGTCAATAGAGACACAGAAAGACATATATTTGTGCTTCATAGATTATACTAAGGCATTTGATAAAGTAAAACAAGATGAACTGATTAAAATGTTGGAAGATATCAACATTGATGGGAAAGATTTAAGAATAATACAGAATATTTACTGGAACCAAGAAGCAGCAATTAAAATTGGAAACAAAGAGGGTAGTTACGAACAGATAAAGCTAGAAGTACGACATGGGTGTGTCTTGTCACCGGATCTCTTCTCCTTCTATAGTGAAGTAATAATGAGAGAGATCAAAGAAAAGCCAGGAATACTAATCAGAGGTTATAATATAAACAATATATGCTATGCAGATGGCACAGTATTGGTGGCGGAAAATGCAACAGACTTACAACAATTGTTGGACATTGTAGTAACAGAGAGTGCACAGAAAGGACTCTCCTTGAATATCAAGAAAACAGTAACAATGGTGATATCAAAGAAAATGGTGACACTAAAATGTGACATAGAAATAGAAGAGGAAATTCTTAACCAAGTGGATAATTTCAAATACCTCTGGAAGTATTTATAACACCAGATGGAAGATGTACAACAGAGATTAAAAGCAGAATAGGGCAGGCAAAAGCCGCATTTCAGAAAATGAAGATTATCTTATTCAATAAGTCACTATCAATGAATGTAAGAGAGTGCTGAAATGCTATATAGAACCAGTTTTGCTGTATGGTAGCGAATCTTGGAATGTAAATGAACAAATTGGGAGGAACTTAGAAGCAACAGAGATGTGGTTTTTGAGATGAATGATGTGAATTCCTTGGACTGCCAGAGTAACTATCAACGATTGCTTGAAAGAGGCTAATGAAACTAGAACACTATACAACAACAAGAAAGAGACAAACAGCTTTCTTTGGTCATGTGATGAGAAGAGAGGCAGTGGAGAACATAGTGACAACTGGAAAGATTGAGGGGAAGAGAGGCAGAGGCAGGCCAAGAGAAATGATGCTGGTCGGATTGAGACGGTGGCATGGAGGAATATCACTGGCAGAGTTGATCCAGAACACCAAAGACAGGTTTGTGGAGAGCCATGAACGTCTATGCCAGCCGGCAGGGCACTTGATGATGACCTAATTTCTGAAGTTGGATTGACCTGAGAGCTGTACTAGTCAGTAAAAAAATACCAGTCTGCCACTGCTGGGAATTGAACCCAAACCACTGTCTTACCAGGTAAGCACACCAATCACTATGCCACCTTAGGTCCTTAATAATAATAATAATAATAATAATAATAATCATACAACCATAATAACTTCTACTCTTGTTTGTCAGTTTACTTTTATGTCCCTTTTAATTGTTTTTTCCTCATCAGGCTGCTATGGGCAGTGAGATGGCTTTAGCCAAATGGTACTGTGAAAAAGTTGAACCTTATCTCACTGATCCACTTCCGTATGCCAGGACTCAAGTAAGATTTTTCTTTTCTTCAGGCATTGAAGGTTGTAGCATATGATAGATTCTGAAATCCTGTCTGTGTATCAATTCACCATATATTGATCACTGCTTATAACCACACACTGTATTGTCTTGGAGGTATTTGAAAGATCAGTGGGGAAAAGGGGCAGACCAAGAGAAATTATGCTGAAAGGACAAACGACGACGTGGAGGAAAATCATTTTATAATAAATGCCCAGTCAAACAGTGATCATTGCTTATAACCACATGCTGTTTATGTAGAAAAATCATATGCCATGGTGAATTGGTTCAACTATCTTGGAACAGTCATGACATTGTGTTTAGAAGCTCCCTTCCATCTTAGTTTGCACAGTTTCAAATTGCTAGTCTATAATATTTGATTTTTTCTTCTACCACTTGTGCCGTCTTTCCCAGTTCATACATAGTTGTAACTTTGCAGGTGCATACCAACTGTGGAGATTTTCCTAGGTGAATGGAGGTAAGTTGGTGATCCAGATTCCTTATGGCTTTCTCTGCATCATGCCACACTTCTCCAAGGAGAAGAACCTACTGTCATCTTAGTTAGCTGTGTGATTTTTTTCCTTTTCTTTACATTTGTTCATGGTTGGTTGGACTTTGCAGCTGTTGTAATGGATGAGGCAGCCAGTCCCATGCCAGTCCTCTTTAGTCATCTGTTATAACATGCATGGTGGGTTACATTAGTGTGATTCTTTGCTTCTCTTACGGGCCCCGGTAACACCAAGCACCCCTCAGTTGTATGGGAGCCAAATGATGAAGGTATTTGTCTACACTCACCCTTACATGTCTACATTTATGACTTTAAAAACAGCAGTGATCAGTTCAAGGTTTACTTTGTATCCATACAGTTGTTGACAGTAGGATTTTAATTGTTGCCATATTCTCTTTCTTTCCTCACATATGTTGAACTGGGCTGAATTAGATGTTTGATTGCCATTGGGTTTGTGTTACAAAAGCAGACATCTTTTGTTCCAGTCTTGTACTTATGGTACAGATGGTATATATTGTGTTCTATGCATAGTCAGAAAGTGGGGACATGGCCTTTCCTGGAATGTTGATATTATGCATTATTTTGAGCTTAAATTGGGTGTTCTTATTCCCATGTGGAGTTCTAGATAGCTTTTGTTCTTTCTTGGGTTTGCTATTTCATATGTTGTTCCCATATTATTTTGGAGTTGTGCTTCTGGCTGTTTGTAGAGTGTCTGCCTCTTCATTGCCAGGAATGTTTCAGTGAGCTGGATTCAGTCTGAATTGTGCACCTGTTGTAGCATTTGACCAAGCTTTCTGTCAGGTTTATAGGTAGTGAGACTGAATCTTCGAATCATTAAAAAGAAAAGATCTTAGATTACATTAATAAATTGGATAAGTCCTTTCAGCTAATGTGTTCCTAGCTGGCCTTTTGTAAAATGATACCAAGTTATTGATATATTTTGAACTGCTACATGATAGGACTGATGATGGTGAGTTCAACATTTGGGATGCATTGGGCAGGGTTTGGGGACCTAGGTGTAATCATGCTTCCATACACTACAACATTTGCTGAAATACAGAGCAGCATGTAATTGTATCCCAAGTAGCATGACCTTGGTTCTGCTTCATCTATCAGTGACCTTGTTTAGAACATCTTGATTGGACAGTAGCATTTTTAACATTCTTCATTAATAGCAAATTATTTTGGCGTCACTTCTATTTTATTTGATTAATGCCCTCTGTTGCCGGCTTCCTGGCCTAGAGGTTAGTGACTTTTCTCCGTAATGTCATATACTCTCATAAGTAACATGATGATGGTGAGAATCAGCAGTGGTTCGAATCGCATCGGTAACTTACGGGGTATGTGAGCCGGCCGCTCAGAGAGCAATGGCAAACTACTGAGCGTAATCCACAATCAGCTGAAAAATGCTGATGTTGACAGCGATGTCCTGTAAAAAGGATATGCAAACATTTTTTTTTATAATGCCCTTATTGTATCATGGCATTTTAAAGATTGTTCTATAAAAGCTCAATTCTTTGGTCTCAATATTAGTTCATTGATCATTGGCCTCTTTTAGAACATCTTCATTGCACCAATACATTTTGAATATTATGTGAAACCACATTTCTTTAGCCTCGGTGAATGGTCGTGCTTGTTTACTAATTGTGCATATGTCATATGTAAGCATTCATTTCTGAGAAGAAAAACTCATAATTTAAGTGATGACAAAAATACATCTATTTTTCAGCTGATGGTTCAGACATTTTACTTTCTTCCCTACAATTTGCTGAGCATGTATTCCCTTGTGAAGATGGGACAAGCATGGGTCACCAGGTGGTCCCTGGTGTATGCTGGTGCAGCAGCTCAGGTAATTTAGCTCATGGGTAAATTGATGTCTACTGTAAGCACAGCTTTAGCTTGCTATGAAGTATTACGTTATATGCTGATATAACTCACCTATTTGTTCTCTTCTTCAAAGTAAATGTACATGGGGCAAGTGCAGAAATTCAAATATCTGGGCATATGGATAGCATCAGAAGGAAGATGTGTCACAGAGATAAAGAATAGAATGGGACAAGCAAAAACTACATTTTGTAAATGGAAGAACATTGTATGCAATTTATTCCTGTCATTGGAAGCTACAAAAAGAGTTCTTGTCATGTTACATAGCAACAGATTTGAATTGATTGATGATTGTGAATCCTGGGCAATTGGTAAACAAGCTACAAAATACCTTCATGCCTCAGAAATGGGGTTTTACTGAAGAATGCTGGAGATTCCTTAAGCAGCCAAAATGAGTACTCTAGATGTTTTGAAAGAGGTTAAAACACAAAGACAGTTATCAAAAACATCAGAAAGAAGCACGTCATGAAAAGAGATAACTGGAACATGTTGTGACAACTGGAAAGGTTTGTGGATAGATAGATAGAGGAAGTCAGTGAGAGAACATTCCTGACAGTCTTTTGTCATGGCACAGGAAAATGTCAGTAGAGGAATTGATACATGCTGTTAGAGATAGCAAGATCTGGAGAAGCATGATTATCCATGCCTGGTGGCAAGACACCTTGATGATGATGAAAGTAAACATGATTTCTGACTTTATTTGTGCTTCATAGTGCTAATTATATTCAACTGAATCCCCTAATGTTGAATGAGGTATTTACGTTTCTACTAACTGATGAAACGGAACTATTAATTACTTGTTTTCATCCCAGTAGAAGTAACACACATTCAGGAGCTCACTCTTGAACTGTCTACACAGGGTGTGCGAAATGTGGCTAATAGTCATCTGTAAGAATTCTTTGACTCGCTCACATAGATTGTAGTCCTTGTGAGCCTTAAATGAAATGAGTTTAACTGCAGTAGAGCTGTAAACATACAATGATTTATCAACACAAATGGAAAGTGGAGTAGGTCAACTTTACCAGAACACAGTCACAAGTAACAGAAAGGACATTGCAATTAGAAAGCTTTCATCAATAACAAGGGTTCCAAATGTTGCTGTATGTAGCCGAGGCGCGGTGTTGGGGTGAGCACCCAACATTGCTTAAATACCTCAATGGCTCGTGAATACATAACCTATGCAGCAAAAGTCCAACTCCTGGCCTTCACGCGGCGGACCTGTTTAAACTAACAGGAGAAGGGGCGACGGCGAATCTCTGGCGCCGGAAAATAACCAGTATGCTCTAGATGTGTATGCACGTACATGCATGCGCAGACAGGTGTGTGCACGCGTACACATCTACACTCGAGTGAGACCACAGTCTTCTCTAGCAAAGAAAGGTGCTGAAGTCGGAGGCAACCAACCAAGAGGCGCACCACAGAAATCAGGATGCCACGCAATCACGCAAAATGGAATATGTCGACTACTGCTAATCGTTATGGTGCTCGCCCTGCTTTGGACCCCCAGGCAGGTGCAGTGCCGGGCCCTATGTCTCGAAAGGGTCCAACCCCAACTACTGGAGGTCCTTCTCAGATGTCCTGTGGAGCCAGGGGACATGAGAATAGGATGACTGGCCTTACCAAACGAAGACTTAAAATAATGCACTGGAATGCGGAGGGAGTCAGCAACAAAAAAATAGAATTAGAAAACATCTTGGACCAAGAAAAAGTAAGCATATGTTGCCTGCAAGAAACTCACCTCAATGAAAATATAGCCTTCAAAATCAGAGGCTACCAGTGTTACCGATCTGACCGAAAGGACAGGCGAAAAGGTGGGATACTGACCCTTGTAAAAAATAACATCATGGCTTCCCAAATCGAAGTCTACATGGAAGGGGCTGAGTATCAGACACTTAAACTTAAGACAGGTAATACAGACCTACATCTGATCAATTACTACTGTCCAAGTGACCGCCCACAGGCACTGGACACACTACCACTAAAAGAAAAAATGATTGTGTGTGGTGATTTCAACAGCCACTCGCAGAGTTGGGGCTATGATCACATGGACCAGAGAGGAGAGAGACTGGAAGACTGGCAGGATGAGAATAGATTCATCCTGATTAACAAGCCGTCCGACCCACATACTTTCTACTCGAGATCATGGCACTCTACAACTACACCTGACCTGGCTTTTCATTCACCAGACCTGGAGTGGAACATTACACGAATTGTTGGGAAACAACTTGGTGGCAGTGACCATCGGCCAGTCTTTCTAACCGTAGAAAATGAGCTTCTAAGTGAAAGCAGCACCCTCTCGAGGTGGAACTACAAGAAAGCAGACTGGGCAATGTACAAGCATCGCACCAGCATACTGGTTAGAAACCTGAACACTGAGAAAGACATAAATAAAGTAGTTGAAGAGTTTGGGAAATGCATGCTACAGGCAGCGCGAGAAACAGTACCAAGAGGAGCCCGTAAACAATATAAACCCTACTGGAGTAGTGAACTGGAACAGTTGCATAATGATGTGGAAGTGTGTAGAAAGCAAGCAGAGGCCACACCCAGCCAAGAGCACCACAATAAATTCCAGCACGCAAAAGCCAAATTTCAAAGGGCCAAGCTGCAGGCTAGACGGAAAAGCTGGCAGGAGAAAACAGAGTCTCTGAACTTTGAAAGAGACACAAGGAAATTGTGGAAGCTAATAAAACAGCTTAATGACGAGGGCACAGGGAGAAACTCAAAAATTGCGCTACATAAAGATGGAAAAATCTTAACAAGAAAGCAAGCAGCTGACCATTTTGCGGACTCATTCGCACAAGATAACAATATCAAAATTAGTCCAGAGAAACAACAAGAGATTCGAGAGAAACGACAACATACAGGACAGAAGGAAATAGTACATGAGGTTCTGGAGGCACCCATCACAATCAGCGAACTGGAGCTAGCCATATCAAAACTGAAAATGAGAAAGTCACCAGGAGCTGATGGTATCTCCAATGAAATGATCAGGAACCTAGGAACAGAGGCCAAAACAAAGCTGTTGCAGATCTTCAATAACAGCTGGACCTTAGGCAGTGTTCCACAAGCCTGGAGAGAAGCAATCATGATACCCCTCCTAAAATCAGGGAAAGATGGTTCCATTGCCTCCAGCTACAGACCAATTAGCCTCACCAGCTGTCTCTGCAAAACACTGGAGCGCATCATCAATCACAGACTGCAGTGGTACATTGAAAGTAAAAACATCCTTGTGCCACAGCAGGCTGGCTTTAGGCAGTGCTACTCTACGGAAGATCAGACAACCTACCTCTCTCAAGAAATTGAGGATGCATTCCAAGAGAAGAAGCTGGTGCTTGCAGCATGGATAGATCTGAAGAAAGCCTTTGACAAAGTCTGGAAAGAAGGTCTGATGAAGAAACTGAGAAACTGCAAAGTCAATGGAAGAATGTACAAATGGGTGAAAGCATACTTGCACAACAGAAGAGCCCGAGTACAGATAGACGGACTCAAGAGCAAGAAAGTACTACTGCGTCACGGTGTCCCCCAGGGCGGAGTCTTGTCCCCCACACTTTTTCTAATCTTCATCAATGATCTTGTTGCTCACCTACCGCATGGAATTAAAGCGGCAATGTACGCCGATGACCTGGTTCTATGGAGCACAAATGAATATGCATCAGTGGCCACCAGATTGCTACAAAGAGCTGTAGATACATTTGCTGCATGGGCAAATAGATGGTGTGTCAGCATAAACACTGACAAGTGCAGCACCACCCTATTTACCCTTTCTCCAAAACAAAAGGCAGGGATCATCCAGATAAATGGAACACCCCTAAGAGATGATAAAGAACCAACATACCTTGGAGTAACATTTGATGGCAGGCTGACATGGAGAAAGCACATCAACAAATCAGTAGCTAAAGCCAGAAGGAAAATAGCCATTCTGAGAAAGCTAAGTGGAACCACATGGGGAGCCAGTACGAAAATACTTAGCAAAGTTTACCAACAGAGCATACGACCACACCTGGAATATGGGTCAACTGCGTGGTGTTCAGCATCAAAAACCACACTACAAGAGCTGGACAAGGTGCAAAATCAAGCACTTAGAGTCACCACAGGAGGGATGAGATCAACCCCTATAGTGGAAATGGAGAAGATGGGAAGGACACAGGCACTGAGTGAGCGCAGAGATACGAAAACGCTAATACAAGCAGAAAAGTTCCTCAGCTTGCCAGGCCACCCTATGAAGAACAGATTTGAAAACCTAGCTATGGGGCGGTTGAAAAGAAGTAGTTTTATCCACCAGGCCAAACGACTCTGCAGAGAAACCACTGATCTGCCCACAGTTGGTATCCCCCTAACAACTATTCCAGAGCGAACTCCATGGAAAGATGAGCATAGACTATCGTTAAAAATCCAGACAAAAGTGAGAGGAATATTTGACAAGGAAGAACAGAACAGTGTGCTGCGCAGAACAGCCACTCTCAGCTTCCTTGATGAAGAATACCCACAGGACCTCTGGATCCGAGTCTACACAGATGGGTCAGCACAAAATGCTGTTCGAAATGGAGGAGCGGGAGTGTACATAGAATACCCAAATAATACTAGGGACACAGCCAGAGTACCGACAGGAAAGTACTGCCATAACTATGATGCCGAAATTGAGGCAATCAAGATAGCAACAGAGAAATTACTAAATAACAGCAATGGTACACAACCTGTGGTGCTACTGACAGATGCAAAATCAGTACTCGAGGCGCTCCTCTCTGGGAAATTGCCAGTACTAAGGACACTACTTTCTGAACTTGGCAGTCAGCATAAAGTCACCATACAGTGGATACCATCCCACTGTGGAGTACCCGGAAACGACAGAGCTGATCAATTGGCTAAGGAAGGAGCCAAAGAAGAACAGCCTGATGTGCCCGTTACATACCACCAAAAGAAAAGAATGATCAAATCAGTCAGAAAGCCACCAAAACCTGCTCAAGATGACTACCACGTTATGGACAGACCAGAACAAGTCATTATTCTGCGCCTCAGAACAGGACACAATAGATTACGCAACCACATGTATACAAAATTCAAGATTGGTGAAACAGCCATGTGCACATGTGGATTGGCGTCGCAGACAGCAGAGCACATACTCCAAGACTGCCCAAAATATAACATATCTAGGCAAACCTTCTGGCCTAGAGAGACAACAGTGGAAGATAAACTCTATGGACCACTGTGTGAACTGAAAAAGACAGTTCAATTCATGCAAGAGACGACATTGCAGATATAGACATATTTCAAGCGAACGAAAGAAGAAGAATCAATAACAAAAGACACTGATACAATTATATTAATACAATTACAGGCAAGTCACTTGACTGAAATCCTGGTGTCATCTGGAAATCACACTGAATCCTAGGCCATACAATCTGGTAAAGATGGGGATTGTATTAAACATAACATAAAGTTACATTTCCACTATTGTTTCCTCTGTTTCACTGTATTTTAGAACAAACAAATACAAATGAACAAGATTCTTATTCTCCTGCTCAGTTTTAAATTACCCATTGACTGGCTTTGTTTATGACACCCAACATTAGATCTAGGGCTAGGTTTCCCAATTTAACAGTTGCTAGTTCTTGGGTAGCGGGGTAGGGGTATCCCCTATCAAAGGAGAAGTATGGCACCTCCTTCCCTCCGCTAGCCTACGGGACACCCTTAGGCAAGGTGGAGTACCCGTTTAGCCCCCCGATCAGGGTTACGTGAAGCCATGGGTGCAGGTGGTGGATGAAGATGTAGAGCAGCCAACAGATAGTTGTAGGTTATGGTCTCCACCTTCACAACGGTAGGCAGAGGATCTCTATTTTGAGGAGACAATGGCTACGGTCACTGACCAGTATGGTCACTGCTGGGAAGGAAAGCAATGGCAAACTACCTTCTTTACAGATGCCAAGAAAATCATGTTGTGTGAAATCATCGATAATCAGTTCTTGATTCACTATCACTATTTTCATGTCGACTGTATAAGAGATCATTACCAGTGCTGCTATCTTCCATAAAAACAGGAAATAATTTCAAAATCTGATTAAACACAAAACTAATGACATAATTGCATGGTTAAATCACACTAGATCAGCAGGAAGGAGCAAACATGCATATTTCATTGTTATCTCCCCATTTAAAAAAAAGTGACCTGTTTACCCGCAAGGGCATATGTTTTTAGACCCATATTGTCCCATTTGGTGAGAAAATTACATTCATGTGCGTTAATATGATTTATATTAATGACCAATATTATCTGGCATAACACGAGAGAAAGATAATCAGTTTACGTTCTCCAAAATGTTTTGTTAAGTTTCAAGACCGCCTGCAGATTTTAACACTTAACCCTTTGAACCCGATGCGCCGGTATACCGGCTTGATGTACTGTGTATCAGTGACCCTAGGGGGTTTTGGCCAAAATAAGTTGTGAAAATGGAAATTGGTAAAGAACAGTGGATTTGTGGAAGGAAAGGGTACAAACAAATGCAATATAATACATTGATGGAACTCTAATAGAAAGATTCAGATACTCTACAAGAGATATTAGCACTGCTCAAGACCCAGACAACTTCACCCGAACCAGAAGATGCAAGAACACAGACAGAAGAAGAAGCAACAGATGAAGGATAATGTCGCTCCCCACCAAGATCAAACAGGCAAACCGCCCACAACACAAGAAAATCAATGAAGACCAAGAAGACGCCCAAACGATCACAATTACTGGAGCATAGAGAACAAGAGGTAAAGCTCCCTGAAGGAAACAGCACCATATGATGGGGTGGGTACACAACAACTCCAGGCCTCAACGAGTGCGCGACTCTTTCCAGACATGAAAAACCTCATTCAAGAAAGTAACGAACGCAATCAACCCATCAGAAGCCGGGAAGCTGACAACAAGCAGCCCAAAGTACGAAAGATAAACTTGAAGCTACACCATAAACACCCCTACATAGCCAAGTCGAAAAACTTGAAGGCTGAAAGGGGGTACTCGTACCAAAAATTGGATTGGATTGGATTAATAGAAAGATAGGGGGCTGAGTGGTCTTGAGATATGGTGTCTGTCTCGTGTGCTAGAGGTCCTTGGTTCAGGCTGCAGTGAGGACAGGATGTTTTTTTCCGAGTGAACATTTGGTAATAACGATGGCAAATTTACACTTTTCCCCAAAATTGCATAAATATGATTTTTTTTTTAAATCACTTAGAAAATTTTTTTTCTCACTTAGAAACATTTCCTATGTTTCTAGTTGTTGTTCACCAATGATTTTTTCCCAGAAATAATGTCTTTTTCAGGTTGAAATATTGAAGTATTATTAGTATGCCAAAAAACGGGTAATGACCCGGGAACCCCAGAGTGCAGGATATTTATCCCTTGGTTCTGGCAGAGTTCAAAGGGTGAAGACAGTGCTCAGAATGACATGTCCCTGGTCTTTAACGAGATAGATATTTCCCTGTACAATAACCTTACATTTGTGTATGAGCTGGGATGATATAAAAAGACAAAGTTGAATATAGAGCTGCAGCAAAATTTGATATTTTCTGATCAGAGCTGCTGTGGTGTCAATCCAACCTCATCATATTGTTCAAAAATAATCTATTTTTCTGGGGAAGAAAAGAAAGGACTTGCCACCTCATTATGTCATGACTAATATATATATATTAAACATGCTCGATCTTAAAATTTCTATGCAGTAATGGTGTGGTAGTCAATTCATTCCCTACACCAGTCAGTTGGACTTAAATGTCATAAAGCAATGGGAAACTACTCAACATAAATTTGCCTAGAATATCAACCTGGGGTGGACCACAATATCCTGCAAAGAACATGCAACACTAAAAAAAACAACATATATCCAAACCTACAGCTTCACTTCCCCATAGTAATATCTGTCATGTTGTCATGGGTTTACCTAGACTGTAACAATATGTGTCTATATGTCATTCTTCAGGGTCAGTTCTCGTTTATGGGGTCATCATTTCACTACCGGACCCCATATATCCATCGTCTGCCACAGACTGGATTGGCCCGGATGTTGTTCTGGATATTCAATGGCCTCTTGTTTGCAGCGCCACAGGTAGCGGCATACCGGTGCTTAAATAACCCTACCTTTTACCTACAGGAGCAGGAACCAGATCCAGTGGAGCATACTAGTCCAGTTGTAGGCAATGGAGCCAATTTAATGAGTGCTAAGAAAATGGATTGAGTGGTTTAGCACACATTAGTAGTTTGAGAAATGTGTGACTGGAACAGTTGCATTTACTAGATACTATATTATTCAATTGATGCTAGAAAATTTACGAAATTAATTAGATGTTGAATAATCAAATTAGTTCTAATTCATCTGCCATGCAGCATCTGTTAGCCCATCTGATGCTAAGTTCTTTTATATCTCTCTTTTTGCCATTTTACTCATAAGTCTCAAGATTGCCCCTGTCCTACTCCACAAGGTACAGTAGGAAGCAATGGCAGCTTTTGTTTTACTCATCAGTATAATTTTCTTGCTATTCTCCGTATGTTTATCAGTTGGTTAATATTTCTCTTGTCCAGTCAGTTTCAGAAGAAAATTGTTTCTTCATTGTGTTGATGACTGATTTTCTCAGTAGGTACACTATCAAACTCTGGCATCTTTTTGCACTAGCACTGGGATTTATCTACTTCATTGCATACCATCTATCATAACTTTTTATTCTTTAATTTTTCATAAGGATCTGTGAATTTGTCATTTAATTGCACTTTATTCTGTTATGGAGGTCTTGGTAGTGCTGTTTATAGTGCACTCGCACGCTAGTTCAGACTATAGGTTAATATACAAATTAAGATGGGCATTTTTGTGTGTGACCAAATAATCACAGGACAACCCAATGATCGTCTTAGAATTTTCTAAGAGTTTATATGTTAACTTGTAGGATGTTTATGTCAAGAGTCAAATATTTAAATATTTATATTTAAAACAATGTATTCCCTAGTGAATTTAAACACAGGAGCCACAAAAAATAGATTGCATAATCTGTGGCTTGGCAGTTTTCACCATATCTTGTTGCAGTATGTGCTTGATGAAATGAAGCAAAATATGCCTCGCAATCAATTGTGCAGCCAAGTTTTTATGGCTTCTGTGTTTAAACGTTAATATTTTAATTTGCATGACGTTTATGTCATCAGTTACATGTTTATATGTTAATTTGCATGATGTTTATGTCTTCAGTTACACTTTTATATGTTAATCTGTCATCAGTCAAATGTTTATTTAAAATATGTGTCAGGGTCATTTATTTAATACTTACAGCCAAGAGACCAGTGTTTGAGGCTGATATCTTCATCTGTTTGTGATACAATATCTATTACTGAAGTTTTATTTCCTTTTGCCCTGGTTGTACATTTGTACATTTTAAATATCCTCTTAGGTTTTGATTACCCTTTATAACTATAATATAGTTTTGAATGATGTTATTTTGGGAGGCAAGTGCAGAAATTCAAATATTTAAGGCACTGGATAACATCAAATAGAAGCTGTACCACAGAGATAAAGATCAGAATAAGACAAGTAAAAACTGCATTTGATCAAATGAAGAACATGTTATGCAATAGATTTTTGTCATTGGAAGTTAGAAAAAGAAGTCTTGTTTGTCTAAAATATGGCTGTGAATCATGGACAATTAGTTTTAAAAAAAAGTAAATCCCTAGAAGCTTTGGAGATGTGGTTTTATAGAATAATGCTGAAAATTCCTTGGATAGTAAAATTAGTAACCAATACATTTTGAGGAAGGCTAAGACACACAGACAACTTATCAAAAACATCAGAAATAGGCAGCCATAATGTTTGGCCACATTGTGAGAAGACAAATGCTAGAACATATTGTGACAACTGGAAAGATTTGTGTACAGAGAGTCTGAGGAAAACAGCGAGATATAATTATTGATGGTCTTGTGCCATGGCATGGAGCTGAGTCAGCACTAGAACTGATACATGCTATTGGAGATCACAAGATGGGTTAAGGCTTGACCGCCCACACAAGTCGGCAAAGCATTTGATGATGATGATAGTTTTGAAAACCATGGAAATACTTCACCTGTAATATTTAACAGTAAATTAAAACTCAGAGAGTAAAATTCAGCACTAAATCCTCATGAACTTTAATGTTAAAGGTTAATCCTAAATGTGTTTCTTCATTTGTGGTACAATTGAGAAGTGAAAATGTGCCCATGTGACACATGATACATGTTTGGTTGATGAGAAATACCCTCTGGAGTCTCCGTGGCAAAGTGGTTACATGCCTACCTATGCTCTGAAGGTTGTGGGTTTGATTCCAGTCTACATTGATCGGTACACAAGAGCAATTTTTTCGGAGACTCCTAGGAGTTATCACTGGAGCTTCAGAGTTCGTACTTTGTGTGACACTTTTCAGCAGGCTGCCTACGGAAAGAGAATTAGCCATATGGGATAAAACCCAGTCCAGTGAATTCAATTCTCTTGGCTTGTAAACCTTTTTTTTTGAACCTGAACAAAAGGTATCAGTTATTATGTTGACCATGCTATATCACATGACAGGGTAAAAACATGTTTAACAAATGATCTTAATATTTATTTGTGTCGTATTAAGTTATAGAAGATGTTTTTTATATATGAAGCCATGCTGGCATAGTGGGCATGCCTGCCAGTACAGTGGTCTAGGTTCAGTCTCCAGCACTGGCCAGATTTTTACTGATCATGATGACTCATGTCATAAAATGCCTACTGGATAATTTTCTAATTGAGTCGAAAAGGAATGGAGCTGACTATAACATCTCATTATGCTGTGACCTAGTGTATGTGAAGGCATGTACATTTTACATTTAAGGCAGTAGTTGCCTTGTGATTACCATATCTCTAAATCCTAACTTTTCTGTAAATCTTCCCACCACATTTGCCATCTTGGTAAGTTCCCCCAGTTTGGGAATCACTGCATTAGACAATCACATTTTGCAGGTGAATATTTTTGCTGTTTGTCTATTATTAACTTGGGATTTCAAGCTGTTTATTTTTATAGTCAGTCCCAGTTTATTTTTGTAGCCAGTACCCAGTAATATCTTTATTGATTTTATCATGCATATTTAGATTTGTTGTGTTGTTTGTCTGACATTCGGCAGTCTCACTGAGATAGAAGTCATTTGTGCCAGTTATGTTTACAGATCCTTTTTAGTTCCCTCTACCCCTAATAATAACCTCAAACACCATGTTTGGCCTTCAAGAGAGAGAGAGCACAGGGCAACACATTCAAGAAAACTTCTACTAATACAGAGCTAATTCATGTTACTGTTATCCTGGGATTGCCCAAGGAATCGTCACACTCTGCAAGTGGTCTCCAGCTTGGCTTCTGTTTATTAAGCCACCCATTTATCATGGAACTTATGTAGAAGCTTATACAACATCAGTGAATGCATAGTGAGAGCAAATGGAGGACACTCAAAACTCTTCACCATAAGATCCGGAGTACGACAAAGTTTTGCCCTGTTCCCCCTCTTGTTCATAACCTATATAGACAGCATATGTAAAAAAACCAGCCAAACAGAAACCGCAAGAACACCACATGAAGAACAGAGCACATAAGAAGAACCAACGGCAAATTACACCATTAAAGAACTCCTATTTGCAGATGATCAAGCACTAATAGCAAAATCAGAAGCAGAATTACAAGACCACATGAATGGTCTAAGCCAGTGGCTCTCAACCTTTTTTGGCCCGTGCCCCCCTTCACCTTGTTTTCAGAACGTCATTCCCCCCTTCCTATAAAAAATTTGGCCCGTGCCCCCCTTTCACTGTATTTTCAGAACGTCATTCCGCCCCTTTCATGTTTCCTGTCTAAAAATCCCCCCACCCCTATACAGTATACGTAAAAATGTACGGTAAATTTAATAGCACATACTAAAACAAGTCTAGACATCCACATAAAACATGATTTGTGGGTCTACTGACTTTATAAAATGAATTTTAGAAGGATGAGACGTACTTAACTGTAAAGTATGAAGGGAAAAACAACATCAAGTAATCGGTTCTTGTATTAACGCGATCTTGAAATGGTCTTCATTCCCCCCTCCCCCCCCCCCCCCCCCCTCCCCTGGAAACGCTAAAATTCCCCCCCTGGGGGGGAATTCTCCACCGGTTGAGAACCACTGGTCTAAGCGAAATGTGTAAAGAACATAACATGAAAATTAGCATAAGTAAAACAGAGGTAATGACTATAACCAAAGAAGAAAAAGCAACAAAGATTCATCTAAAAGAACACTCCATGAAATAAGTAAAGCTCTTCAAGTACTTAGGAAGTATAATATCATCAAATGACAAATCAGAAGATGAGATCAAAAATAGACGCAATAAGGCAAACCAACCCATTGGACAAATGGTACCAATACTAAAGAACAAACTTGTATCAATAGTTACTAAGAATACTCTACAACAGAATCTCCCTACCAACTCTGTGCTACCAATGCCAAACCTAGACAATGACAGAAAAAGAGAAAAGAAAAATCACAACAACAGGAATGAGATTCCTGAGAAGAATACTCAACGTATCAAGAAGTGAGAAAATCAGAAATGAGGACTGAAGTGATGAAATTTGATGAAAATTCCGAAGACATCAACCAATTGCTGGTCGACAAACATCTCCTCAAGGCTTATTTGAATGACCCGAAGTCAAC
Source organism: Cepaea nemoralis (assembly GCA_014155875.1). Taxonomy (NCBI): domain Eukaryota; kingdom Metazoa; phylum Mollusca; class Gastropoda; order Stylommatophora; family Helicidae; genus Cepaea; species Cepaea nemoralis. Next base: position 425,154 of record JACEFZ010027602.1, on the reverse strand, counting down.
ATAAAAAAAGATTTCAATAATATTCAGAAAGTAGTGCAGCAAAAACTTCGGCACATGCAACTTCCTGGCTCGCAACAAAGCTGATGAAATTCACGTCTTTGCTGGCATACACGATATGAAAAACTTCTACTACTTACTGAGAGCGATCTATGATCCTACATCACTAGGCATAGTTCCCCTCCTCAGCGTAGATGGGGAAACATTGGTTACCAATAAGAAAGAAATCCTTCAATGCTGGGCAGAGCATTTCAGCAACATCTTAAATGCAACTTTTTTCTTTGATGATGAAACCATCAACTGCCTTCCTCAAGTTCCCACTAAGGATACACTTGATGACCTGCCAACCATAGTGGAAGTAAACAAAGCCATCCAGCAACTTTTCAGCGGTAAGGCGCCTGGTCCTAACTCCATCCCAGCAGAGATATTCAAGGCAGGTGGGCCGGTCCTAATAGAGCAGCTTCACCAAGTCTTTACAAACATATGGGTGAATGAGACCATGCCACAAGATTTCAAGGGCGCGTTAATAGTCCACCTTTACAAACGTAAAGGAAACTGCCAATCCTGTGACAACCACCAAGGCATCTCCTTGCTTTCAGTTGCAGGGAAGATACTCACCAGAATTCTTCTCAATCGCCTCACGGACCATCTCGATCAAGGTCTTCTTCCTGAGAGTCAATGTGACTTCAGAAAAGAACGAGGAACTGTTGACATGATTTTCACTGCAAGACAGCTACAAGAGAAATGTTAGGAACAGAACTACGAAATGTTCTCCACTTACTAAGGCTTTTGATACAGTCAGCAGAGAAGGACTGTGGAAGATTATGGCAAAATATGGCTGTCCACGAAAGTTTGTCCAAATAGTGCAGCTATTTCATGATGGTATGGTGAACTGTCTGAGCCCTTTCCTGTCACCAATGGAGTGAAGCAAGGATGTGTCCTGGCACCAACACTGTTCAGCCCCATGTTTTCAGCCATGTTGATGAATGCCTTCGAGAACGATGACATTGGAATAGACATTAACTACCGTATGGATGGAAAGTTATTCAATCTCAGAAGGCTGAAAGCTAAAACCAAAATTAACAGCGTCACCGTCAAAGAGCTGCTGTTTGCTGATGATTGCGCTCTGCATGCCAACTCAGAGGCAGACATGCAACACAATGTTTCAGCTTTCTCACATGCCTGTACCAACTTTGCTCAATATCAACTTGGAGAAGACTGTAGTTATGTACCAGCCAGCTCCAGGGAATAATCACATCATGCCGAATATCAAGGTGAATGGTCATAGACTATGTGTTGTGGACAAATTCACCTATCTTGGCAGCACAGTGTCACAAGCTGCCACAATTGATGATGAAGTGAATGCAAGAATCTCTAAGGCCAGCGCGGCCTTTAGCAGACTGTACAAGAATGTGTGAGACAGAAATGGAATAAGCCTGAAAACAAAGCTGAAAGTCTACAAAGCAGTTGTATTATCCACACTGCTATATGCTTGTGAAACCTGGACTGTTTATCAGCGACACGCTAGGAAATTAAACCACTTCCACACAGTCTGCCTTAGGAAGCTATTGAAGATTAAATGGCAAGACAAGATCCCAGACACTGAAGTTCTAAAAAGATCATCCATGCCCAGTATCCACACTCTACTAATGAAGAATCAGATTCGCTGGGCTGGTCACTTAACTCGCATGTCAGATCACAGGCTCCCTAAACAAATTGTTTACGACGAGCTGCATCTTGGTAAACGCTCCCAAGGCGGCCAGAGGAAACGCTTTAAAGACACTCTGAAAATCTCACTGAAAGCTTTTGGAATTAATCTTGACACCTGGGAGACTGCTGCCAAAGACCGAAATTTGTGGCATACATTACACAGTGGTGCAGTCACTTAGTCATTTGTGAAGCAACTAGGACTGCAAGAGCTGTGAAGAAAAGGCTGGACAGAAAAACCACTGCAGGAGATCCTCCTCCTGGAATGTCAAGAATTCTTTGCCCACATTGTCAAAGAACATTTCGAGCCAAAATAGGCCTTATCAGCCGTCTTAGAACTCATGACTCCATACTTTCAACTCCACTGGAGGAAATGAATGGTCATCATCATTCTTGATGGACAAACAACACAACACTCAATATATCAAGAAGTGAGAAAATCAGAAATTAAGAAATCAGGACTAAAGTGGGGTTGTAGCAGCACTAGATTTTATCAGAAGGCAGCAACTCAAATGGTTTAACCATGTAACTAGGTTACCAACTAACATAATACCACAGCAAGCAATGATGTACAGACCACATGGAAGCAGAAGAAGAGGCTAGCCACATAAATGATGGACAGAGGGAATAGCAGTCCATGGGAATATCAATACATGAAGCCCATAAACGGGCACTCTCCCACTCGTTCATGCTTTACCTCGACACCACAAGGTACAAAAGGAAAAAAAAATGAGAAGAAGAAGAAGATTTATCATGGACGGCACATGTAAAGACCAGCCAGATACAAACTGGTACAGATGCAGGTGAGAATACATCTGGGTTTGATGACTTCCTCAAGCCAGTGGTACTGTGCTAGTTTCTCACTCTGATTGTGTCGTGGTGAGAATCACTTAGGAATATATTTGCGATTGTTAATTACCAGAGTCTTGGTCTTGGTTAGAGAAATCTATGAGAGTCATAAAGAGCATTCATTGTTGTCTGAATGGGTAGCAGTTACACAAAGTGGTGTGCTGTAATTGGAATTCTAACCATGGAATATTTGTTACAGCAATAGCTTTCCCTTGTGTGGGTGAGTAGCAAGATGTTCCTGGCATACAATCTTTCAAACAGGGTCATGTAGCACAATCCATGCAGTGCAACAACTCATGGTGTTTTTAATTATAGCAAATATTCATGAGGTGCAAGATGTCTCATTTTTATTGTTTACAATTTTCTTGTCAGCAAATTGTCATTTGGCAGATTTGATCTGTATTTATGCAGGTATACAACAGTGTGCCATTTGTAGAAATCATCATCATCCAGTGGCTTGTTTTGTGTACAACTACTTCTAGTAGTGCTGGACTGAATTTTACGCGTGGATTAGCTTTCCCTATTAATAGTGTCCCTCGCCATCAGGTGAACCCACTCTGACTTCAGAGGTACTTGTAATTTACTTCCCCAAGTCAAGGATGATACGTCAGCATTTTAGTCCAACTGACTAGTGTAGGGGTTGAACCCTTTACCTTGGCATCAGCACACCAGATGTTTAAGAACAAGCGTCCTTATCCATTCAGTCATGCTGACCTACCCTGATACTTATTTAGCTGGGTTGACCTAGGAGCCAAGGTCAGTTTTAAAAATCCACCAGGATACAAATTCGAACCCATGACCACCAGACCCGTAGCAATGCATCTAGCTACAAAATAAAAAAAAAGTTCTTCATACGCTAGCTACAGTATCCACATTGAAAGTGAAAGTGTCAAATGCCGTAGCATTCTGGCCCTGCATGTGTTCAGCTTGGCAACTCAGAACATTCTGGCTTGGTTGTTTTTGTGGTAGAGTCACACTGGATATACCTGGAGGCCAGCACCACCACCAGTCTTGGATCAGGTCTGTGTTCTTGTCCCAATGATGTCACCCAGGTAGTTATCTCCTTGTCTTTTCCCATCATGTTTACCAGTTGTCACTAAGGTTCATGTTTATTTCTGCTCATAACGTGCACATAAAAGCTGTACTCGCTGTGTCTAGTTTCTCTAATCTATGTATGGTTTTCATTTGTGCCATGAAGAACTGACTCTTTTGTTTTCTGTCTGTCAGTGGTATTATTTGTATTCTTCATTGCCATTAGATGTCTCTCAGCTTGTCTACTTATTGTCATGTTTCTGATACATTCAACAGTATGGTTCCACATAACACTTTAACTCTTTTTCCCATTACAATAGAAAGCTTTTTTTGGAGGGCAGGGGGTATGTTTTCTATCCTGCAAAAGACAACTGTTGCCAGTGTGATTTCTCTTCTATCTCTATAAGGCATACTCCAACTGATATTGTGATTGTTCCAAGATATAATTGTATTGATTCATCTGGTTAAGAAAGTTCCCATTTATTTGGTTGTTACATTGTGGTTGCTTAGTAAGGTGGAGAAAGGATTGTTTCGTGTGGAATGGCTATTGTCGCTTCAGAGGTCACAGATTGTGAGAATTGTATAGATATTTTGCCCTGGCCATGTGGGGGTGCGGGGAAATTAACAGGCTGATAGGCTGGCAGGGAATGCATCTCTTAATGGTAGATTGCCTATGGACAAGGGGGAGGTGGTCGTTTGCTTGTGGGACCAGGTGCAGAAGGCGGAGGCACAGATTGAGAACCCATATGTGGAAAGAATGAGATTGCGGGGGATCGGCAGGGGTTCTGGAAGAATCTCAAAACTGAGAGGGAAGACCAGGAGAACTGTTAATCAGATAGCGGTGGGAATGATTAATAGTATGACTCTTCACTGGCTGTTGAATGAGGGGACAGAGCATGTATGGGAGTGTCCTTTGTGCAGTGATGTCGGTTCTTAACTCAACTCAACTCAACTACATTGTGGTTCTATGCGATTCTGTTTCTAATGCCTACAAAGTGTCTTCCATCAGGTTTAATGACTTAAGGATTCACCTTGTTAAGAATGCTCCCACGCCCTTGGGTGTTACATTATGGTCCTAGCATGTGGTATAAGACAATCTAGATTTTAAAGACTGCGGCTCAAGGATTTGTGAAAGAAAAACATGAAAATGCTGGACTATCCTTTACAGGACATCACTGTCAACAGCATCTTTCAGCTGATTGTTGATGTCCTGGCAAGATTACGCTCAGTAGTTTGCCATTGCTTTCTGAGCGTAAGTTACCAACGCGGCGAGAACTGCTACCAGTTCTCGCTAGGTTACGTTACTCATGAGAATATATGGGATTACGGAGAAAGACGCTAACCCCTAGACCAGGGAGACAGGCCGGACATAAGCTTAGCAACCTAAAATTGTATGCAAGACTTAAGAGAAGATGTATCCTTAGAATAATCTTAGCGTTGGTGAGAGAAGGCTCCTACAGAATAGAGGAGAAAAAGATTAAGCAAGATGAAACACCAGGTCAAAACACAGCTGGATGATTATTGCTTACAGCACATTGTCCTCTGGGCAGCCATGGCTGAAGGAGGCAACTTTTACCAGATTCACTGCTGTGAGTGGAGTTGAGTTGAATCAAGAACTGACATCATGACACTCAGGACATTACCTTATACATTCCGTCCCCATCTTCAACAACCACTGAAGAGTCCTGATACTAATGGTGCTAGTTGCAGCTTGATTATGTATCTGTCTGGCCTCTTCTCTGAGTGATGAGTATCGGTCAGATCATCAGGTCACTTCCTGCTGCACCATTCTCTCCAGGCTATGATGATTTATCTGTTCTTCTACTGTTGTTCACATGGTCCCGAAGGGCCCTGACCACACCTGCCTTATTGTACACCAGTACCCCACCCTGTGGTGCAGAGCCAGCCAATCTGTCCGCCTGTTTGTTTCCCAACAGACCAGCATGCCCTGGAGAAAAGTTCCAACAGATGCTCCCAAATCTTTGATTTTTCAATTGAAGTATGCTGCCAGTGTGCACGAAACATGCCTGTCTTCACCCTTCTCAGCAAGCTCTGTGATTCTGTTACATGTGAATGGTGTAAGCTGATGCATTGAATGGAGATTCTTAAAACTGTTGTAATTGAATTAATATTGATTCATTTATCCATTGTAACGAGTGATGCAGTGCTGACTTATCATTCATCTACTCTGTTAATTATGCAATACTGATTCATTCATTCACTCATTGCTATGAATAATGCTATGTTGATTCATCCAGCAATAAAGTTTTGACATATCTGTTAACACATCAGTCTAGTTTCATCTCTGGAAGTTATAATCTGCGTGTTTACTTAATATAATAATCCTTTCTGTATACTGCCATTTTAGTCAGTCTGAACATTGTAGAAAGTCTTCTTGTACCAATTAATATAATGTTCCTTTTTATATACGATCATATTTTTATTATATTAATAAGTATGAAAAATTGGGACAGTCTGCTTGTACCAGTTAATATAACGTCCCCATTTGTATATTACTATTTTAGTAAGTCTATAACTTGGGGACAGTGCTTGTACCAGTTAATATAACATCCCCATTTGTATATTACTATCTTAGTATGTATGTAAACTGGGGATAGTGCTTGTACCAGTTAATATAACGTCCCCATTTGTATATTACTATTTTAGTAAGTCTGTAACTTGGGGACAGTGCTTGTACCAGTTAATATAATGTCCCCATTTGTATATTAATATTTTAGTATGTAAACTGGGGACAGTCTGCTTATACAAATAAAGTGACCTCCGGTTATATACTACCATTTTTATAAATCTGAAAAATGTGGAAAGGTTATTACATTATATATTATATGTATATGATGTTTGTTTATTTATGTAAATTCTGTGTACATATGTTTCTTTATATAAGTTGTTTGTCCATCATAGCCAAAGAATACCATTTATTTATCTGTCAGTGCCAAAATGGATTTAGCGGTTGCAGATTAGATCGTTGTAAGCCCCAAAATATCTTTTACAGCGAGGATTGAGAAGTCTAGATTGTCAATCAGATGTAAAAATATGACTGTTGATGTTTGTACAGTTAACTTCTGATTAAATTTCTTAATTCATAACAGCCTAAAGCCTTCGATTCCAACATAGATCAAACTACTTCAGGCAGAGCAATAAATAGCACTCTCCTCCCAATGTCCAGAGCCCACTCTGCAGAACTTCAAGGTGCTTTCAGAGCATTTGATGTCTCCTAGCTAGTCCACTACTAACCTGCTTCCCTCAGTCAAGTTCTCCTTATGGAAGATCAACTAAATATCCAACTTGTAAATCTTGAGCTAGTTTTGGTAAACTAAAATTATCTCTGGGCAGTAAGTAACTGCATGTAAGCATGGATTAGAAGCTCATGGAATATTGCCTTAATAAGTGCAAGTTTCTTAATTCTGTAAAACCAGCTAGTATTGCAATAAACAGTAATTTTGTTTTATCCCTTAATTTAAAAAAAAAAATGCTACATGGTATTGTTTTCACAAAAAGAAATTATCTGTCTTTTCTCAGTAGAGTAATTATAACTTCTTTCTTCGTAACGTGATTATAACTTCTTACATACAATATTAGTTTAGCTTTCACAGTTTTAATGAGTGTGAAATTTGACATACTTTGTGGCTGTGGTGGTAGAAAGAGTTCAGGATGTCAAATTGCTAGTAAGCAAAGAATGCTAAAGAGATTCTACTTAATTCAGGCACCCAGTTGTTAAACTAATGATAGTCAGTCATTTGTGATACATCTCTTATATAGAATAAAATAACTGAAGGATGAATGTGTCAGAGATAAAATAACTTAAGGATGAATGTGTCAGAGGATTATGTACAATTATTACATACACATTTGGTATCATCTTAACATTGTTAGCATTGGCTGAATATTGAATGGGCAGAAACAAATATTTCTATAATTTCTGTTGTTTTTGTTTCTAACTTTATCATTGATTGTAATTTGATTGTTTATTAATTGCTGTTGCTATTCTTATACGGAGCATGCTTGCCTGCAGGCCTGGTATCATGTATTAAAATCCTCTTCAAGGCTAGTATTTATTTGTATTGACCCAGTTTAACACGGGTACCAGGACAGTTAGTGGGAAGCAAAGGTGCCTGCTGTGACATTGACCACATAACCCATGTAGTGCTAATTGGTAAAATAATATGGCACTAGCACCATATATCCAGTATTCCTAATGGCATTAAAATAAGTCCCTTTTAAAACTATTCTCTTAGGTTTTCTTGCCAGTCACTATAACTGTTAGTATTTTCAGTCAGTACATGTACGATGCTATACTGACATTCAACATTTTTCAGTTTTTGTTCATTCTTGCTTAGTTAATTATTGTTTCCAGTTTCCTGTCATGATTACTCATGTTCCCAAGTTTTTAATATCTTTTTACTAGCTTTCAAGTTTTTTTTCATTACTACTCAGTTTCTAGTTGTCCTTCAACAGTGATGTTTTCTCAGATCATTGGCAGATAATGTTGACAAAACACAATGTGTTAATTTGATTTACTTAAAACTCCTTACCTTAATTGTTTCTATGAATATGTATATCTTTCTTCAAAGGTCGAATAGAAAATAATTTGGGAAAGCTACATTTTTATATATATATATATATTGCAGTAAAAAATAAAAGTCTATAAAGAATCTGAATTGCTTGCTGACTTACCTATTACTTGATAAAATTTGGAATGGTAGTAGTAATATGTATCAATTGACAAAGACAGTGCAAATGGCAGGGGCACTGAATTATTATAAGATTAAAATCTTGGGATGATGCAAAACAAGATAGTTAGTTAGTTAGTTAGTTAGTCTTTCCTCTTGAGCCTAAGGCGGCGTATAGGGCAGAAGTCCTGTCTCTCCATGCTTGGCGGTTCGCTGCTACCTGTTGTAGATCTTGGATATTTACTTGGCCATTGAATGAGCCTTCTCTAATGATGGTTCTACGCAGGGTCTCTCTTGGTCTTCCCCGTTTTCTTTTCCCTACTGGTGACCATATGAGGGCTTGGTAGGGGAGTCTTGACTTGTCCATTCTGAGTACATGGCCGATGTAGTTCCAACGGCGTCTTCTTATGAAATTGGATACTGTATCTTGCTTAGTCTCTTGTCTTATTTGCGAATTGGTTCTGAAGTCTGTCCAGTGGATGTTTAGAAGTCTTCTAAGACATTTGTTCTCAAAATTGTCTAATTTTTTATCTAAAGCTACCGTTGATTTCCAACTTTCACATCCATACGTTAACACTGGAATCACACAAGAGTTGAAGATTTTAAGTTTTGTGTGTTTGCTGAGTGTCTTTGACTTCCAGATGTTTGACAGTTTATTGAAGGCACTAGATGCCAGTGCGATTCTAGATGATATTTCTGGTGTTGAGTCCCCTGTAGATGTCATTTTGCTTCCTAGGTATGTAAAGCTGTTGACTTTTTCAAGAACGTAGCTGTTCAATTTGGTGTCATCTGAACTGTTGGTAAGATCAATAGTCTTTGTTTTTGTGGTGTTAATTTGGAGACCAATTTGCCCTGAAACATTTTGGAGGTGGTTTATTTTCTCTTGGGCATCCGGGTGTGTTGAACTCAAAAGCACTATGTCGTCGGCAAAGTCCAGGTCTTCTAGAATTTTGTCAACCCAATGGATACCCATATTTGTGTTGTTTGTGCATTTGGGCATGACCCAGTCGATAGCTATTCCAAAAAGCATCGGTGATAAGACACAACCCTGCTTCACTCCTGTTTCGACTGAGAACCAGTCAAGAGTTGCCTGTTTCTGTTCTTACGCAGTGGAACAGATAGTGGGAGCAGGAAAAAGTTTCTAAACACTGGTGAAACAGTGCTGTGCTGAGACTATGAACACAGAGAGGGGCATTGCTGCATTTCGTGCTGTTCACCTAGGATAACGTTAGTTTAGGTAAGTGAGAGACCCTTTTCCACGTCTTGTGGGTCTTTGTATGTATGGTTATAGTCTCATATAATCTTAATGGGACAATGTATTCAGTTCACACGGATTGTCTGAAATTACTGGAACATTTCCTGCATTTCCTGATATCCAGTTTAGGTTTGCTCGACCTGGGAGCCCACATCAGTATTTAAGAAAATCCCCGCTTCTGTGGGGATCTGAACACATGATCATTGAGCTGGCAGGCAAACATGCTCGCAGCTGTGTTACTATGGTTCCATTTGATAAAACAAAAAGTAAAAGACCCTGGTGTACTGGGCATATAGTAAATGTTTTGCATATCCTTTACAGGACATCGCTTTCAACATCAGCATCTTTCAGCTGATTGTTGATTTCTTGACAAGATTACGCTCAGTAGTTTGCCATTGCTTTCTTAGCGGCCGGCTCACATGCCCCGTAAGTTACTGACGCGATTCGAACCACTGCTGATTCTCACCATCATCACGTTACTTACGAGAGTATACGAGATTACGGAGAAAAGTCACTAACCTCTAGGCCAGGAAGCCAGCGGACAAATAGTGCCAACCCCATAATAATCATAATTCTATTGACTAATCAGCACTCGAAGGGGGAAGTGGGCAATATCACGCTGATCACCTTTACTTTCTAAGCCATTTCCTGGTAACTGTTACTCTGGCCGGTCTCTCTGGCCTAAGTGTTTAACGTCTTTCTCCGTAATCACGTATACTCTCGCGAGTAATGTGACATGCGTGAGAATCGGTAGTGGTTCTCTCCGCATCGGTAACTTACGGGTTATGTGAGCCGTTCGCCCAGAAAGCAATGGCAAACTACAGAGCGTAATCTTGCCAAGAAATCAACAATCAGCTGAAAGATGCTGATGTTGACAGCGATGTCCTGTAAAGGATATGCGAACAAAAAATAATATTACACTGCGTTGACCTGGGCATCCAAGTCAGTTGTTCTAAAATGGCCCCAAGGTAAGTCGCTGGTAATTCGCTACCTAGAAAAAATAAATGTTGCATGTCCTGTGCAGGACGTTTTGATCAACCCCAGTTTATATTTTTGGCAATTTCTTCTTCTTCTTCTTCTGCGTTCATCCGGAGAGTTTTTTTTTCTTTTTCGGACGTGATTGCGTTGTGCTTGTTTACAGCAGGGCTGTGTTCTTGCGCCGTTAGGCCGACACATCCGACTTCTGCGGGCAATTGTTGACCGGGTTAATCTTCCCGGGTATGACAAATTTACGTTCTGTTTGCCATTGCTTTCTGAGCGAGAAGTCAAATTGTAAGTCCAAACTAGACAGGCGAGAAATGTCTGACAATTTCAGCGCACACCGTTGGTTGACGGGCGAGAAATATCTGACAATTTCAGCGCACACCGTTGGTTGACGGGCGAGAAATATCTGACAATTTCAGCGCACACCGTTGGTAGACAGGCGATAAATATCTGACAATGTCAACGCATACTGTTGGTTGACGGCCTCTTTCTATTGGGGGGACAATTCAGAATAAGTGGGAGTACAAATGTGAATGGTCACTGGCAAGATTAAATGCAGTGACAGTCCACCTTCTTGACAGGTGTTGGAAATAATGATTTGATAAAATACCTAGATGACTTTGCCACATGACATAATTGGGACAAAAACAATAACAACAACAAATTGATCTTATCCAAGACTGATTGATTGATGTATTGATTGAACTGACATCACAGCGTTCGGGACATTCCCATAAGCGCTCCGTCCCCATCCTCAGCAGTCAGCGAAGAGTTCCAACCTCAATAGTACCTGTAGCAATCTGATTATATGTGCGCTTCGCCTTTCCTCTGAGCGCAAAGCATCGGCCAGATCTCCTCGTCACTCCACGCTGTTGCATTCTTGCCAGACCATGGTGATCCATTTGCTCCTCCGAGGTGTACACGTGCTCCCACAAGGCCGCAACCACGTCTGCCTTGTCATGTATCAATGCTCCACCAAGTTTTGCAGAGCCAGCCAATCTGTCTGCCTGTTCATTCCCCAGCACACCAGCATGCCCCCAAGAAAATATCCAGACGATGCTTGCCACCCGTGACTTCCGAAGCGAAGCAAGCCACTCGGCACGAAGCTTGCCTGTCCTCACCCTACTCAGCATGCTTTCTGAGTCAGTTACAATCACGACGTGTGTGTATATCGTATTCTTCATCCAGCGGACAGCTGCACTGACTGCCTCCATCTCCATTCTTAAGGTAGATGTTGTGGTATCATATGCCAGGCTCGCCTGCACCAAACTTCGACCATTAGCCTTTGCCAAGAAACCCCAGGCACTTCTACTACCTCTCAACACCGAACCATCTATGTAGATAATCACATCACCCGGCGAGCATTATCCTGAATTAGTTGCCGGATTTCCACTTCCGTGGCCCCTGATGGCCACTCCCTGCACTCCCGGCTTAATGTGATTATAACTCTGCACAAGTCTGACTGCTCCGCTGGCACTCTGACCAACTCCTCTCCTCGCCCAATGTTCTCCTAGGGGCACACTTGTCTGATCGTATCCTCCACCTGAGCCATCCATGATTTCCCTCTTATCAGTTGCTGGCCCTTAACAGCGCCCAGCGCCTCATGCAACGTGTGATCTGTGTCAGCGGCTATTCTGAGGTATGCCTTCACCTGCATCACCTTGAGCCTACCAGCAACAGTCGGCAAACCAAGGATATACCGCATACACACCACTGGGGTGTCTCTGGTGCATCCCAGAATGACCAGCATAGCCTCGTTATGTATGCGCTCCAATCTCACGAGCTGACTCTTTGAGACAGTGAGCAGTCCTAGTCCATAATCAATCGCTGAGAGGATCAAGTGCTGGTATAGTCTGAAAAGCATTCTCTGCTCTATGTCCATTGCAGCCATAGTTTTACGTGCATTGAGTCCCTTTTGCGATCTTTTCACAATCGTCTCCACATGATCCTTGAAGGACAGGCTCCTGTCAAATGTGATTCCCAGATACTTCAGTTTGTTCTCTCTGTTGACGCTTCCACCATCTATCGTGAGGCTTGGGGTATCAGCTCTCACAATCACAAGACTGGTGATCACATAACATGACGAACCATGACCTCCCAAGGTTATTGGCACGGCACATGATGATGATGATGATGATGATGATGATGATGATGATTATGAGAGTAAACAGATACACATTTTTAAAATACCCGGGAATTTAAGAAGACGACGCCATATAGAACACAATGTAGGATACCAGGCGCTTTCGCTGACCGACACTTCTCGACATTCGAGTTACGCGGATGAACACTCGTGAAATATTGGCCAGGAAAACCTAGGTTATTTCTCGTAATCTTCAAAAACATCCTTGACACAGACACTTGCAAGTTGTTTGTGTGCACCAAGAGGTCACAGCAACTTCCACACATTCTTGTCACACTTCGTCCTTGAATGCGTCCTTGACACGCACAGATTTACTGAGTAATTCGGAATTTGGTAGGCAGCCGCTACACGAGACAACAGCAGTCAACTATTTACAATTGTCTACATAGACGCAGGAAATCATGATTTGATATAATGCGTGGATGAGTTCGCCTCATGACGTAATCGGGACAAAAACAACAACAACTGCATAGACAACCGGTCTCCCTGGTTAAGGAGTTCACGACATTGTTCATAATCCCGTATATCCACGTGGGGAAAACTGCAGATGCCAGACTCGGAAGCGGATCGCGCCGCGCTGGTAACTTACGGGTGTATGTGAGCTAGGTCGTTCAGAAAGCAACGGCAAACTACTGAACGTAAAAACATGCCTAGTATATCTACAGCAGCTGAAAAATGCTGGTGCTGACTGCAACGTCTCTGTAAGGGATATGCAACATATAGACGCAGAAAGTGGTGGAATAGATGGGAATTGCGTTGCTGAAATAGAAAACATGTTATTGTCATGGTGACTGATTAAGGTCAGGATTTTCTCCTTGGATTGACGTAAGTCACCACCATCATCATCTTCCACTTTGACCGCCAGGCGTCTTGGGAAGGAATAGTCGACGCTCCATCACCCAATGGATAATTCATTCCAATGGAAAAAGTGAAGTGAAAGACGCTTTTCCAAGGCTTGTGGTGAACTGGGTTTATGTTGCTAGCCCTATATTTTTCTACACCAATCGGTATTAGATGGGTGATGTCAGTTCATGTAGGCTGCTTCTAATTCCTAGAACAATTCTTTCTTAGTATCTAATTTTGGTTGGGTTTATCTGAGAGCTCAGGTCAGTTGTTAGCGAAAATCCCGCCTCGATGGGATTCGAACACATGATCACTGGGTCGTCAGGGAATGACACTAATCCCATTTTTTTTAAATTGTTGAAATATCGACTCATTGGCACTCTAGGGATCTCATCTCTTCCTGTTCCTCTTGTAACTTGCGGGATAAGATGAGATGAGATGACATGATTGCCTAGAGTGCCAATGGGTCCATATAAAAAATATGGGATTAGTGTCATTGGCACTATAGGGATGATGAGGTCAATATTATGCTGGCCATCTAAACTTCATAGACATTTCTTGGTACCTATTTTAAGCCGGGTCGTTGTGAGAACCCAGGTCAACAGTTTAAAAAATAGCCCAGCCATAAATCGCATGCTGAAAATAGACCACTAACAAGACAGGAGAGAAATATCTTACAATGTCAGCGCAAGCCGTTGGTATTGTTTCTTCTTTTCGGAGATTACCTCATTTTTGCAGCAATTAATTACAAGTCTGCATGGGAACAAAATATGTTTACAAATGTTTTTCCGTGTTAGTTATGTTAACTTAAGATATCTAGTCCGGAACATTCCTGTGCGCATTCATTTATTTTAAAATGATAATGCAAATTGACTTGCTAAGATGATCTCATCAGTAGAGACAAAGGCTATGGCCACCGACTAGTACAGCCACTGCCCAGAAGGAAAGCAACGGCAAACTACTTTCTGCAAAATTTGCCAAGAAACCTTAACAACCATGAATTTTAAGAGCATGCATCTTTCCCATTGCAACATACGCCTGTGAGACCTGGACACGCATCTTTCCCATTGCAACATACCCCTGTGAGACCTGGACACTTACTAAACAAGCTGAACAGCGCATAAATGCCATTGAATATAAATGTTATAGACGAGTTCTAAGAATATCTTGGATAAAGAAAAGACCAAATGCATTTATACTTCAAGCGCTGAATATTGAAGAAGGTTGGCTATTAAAGACGATAAAACAAAGAAAATTGAAATATGTTTTTGGTCACTTGAAACGCCACGAAAGTTCGGAGAGAACAATAATGGTGGGGTATATGCCTGGAAAGAGAGGAAGAGGAAGGCCAAAGAGAAGATGGGTGCAGGGTGTGGCGGATGATCTCCAGATGTGTGTATCGGACGCGGGACATCGTACCGTGATCGGGAGGTTTTCCGGAAGGTTGTTATGGGAGCGAGGTTCTTCAAACGACATGCTACTTAATGAATGAATGAATGACTTGCTAAGGCGGTGGTTACAAACATTCAAGCTGAAGACATGAAAACATATACACATCATTAACTGATTCAATGACGAAGGATAATATATCGCAAAATGTGACCTTCCATTGAGATAGAAGGACGATTAATCTGTATGCTAGAATCATTGTGTTATTTGTTTTGTTTCGTAGTATCATCCACAGTTGCAGTGCTCAGTCTCGGTCAGCGGATATTTATATTATAATACTTGTTCATTTGATTGTGCACCATGCTTGGTCCAAACCTACTTTTCGTTTGTTTGTTTACTGTCAAAAACGAAACAAAACTGTCATTTACTGCCAATACAGTACCTTGCGGTGTATGGCAGGGGGGGGGGGGGGAGGGGTGTCTTGAGCCTAAGGAATTAAGGCCGCTGGCTTGTGCAGTCGCCGCAAACTGTGCAAGTTAGAGTTTTCATTTTGCCCCCGACAGAAAAAAAAAAATCCGCGCCTTACCGAGGATTAGAACCCGGGTCTCCCGAAGGAGAACACGGCATTCTAGCCACTCGGCCAGCTGTTCTTCCGTTTCTTTACTGAATCAGTTAATATCAAAATATATATACAGAAATGGCTTCCAAATCACGCATGACAGAAAAACCACGAAGATACTGCCTATAACCTCCTCCCTCCCTCCCCCCCCCCCCCCCCCCCCCCAAACAAAAAGAAGAAGTAAACAACCGTCTTCAGGCAACATCCATTCAATACAATTAAAATAAAAGATATTTAAAAGAAGCTTTGAGGCATAAATAAGATCAGTTTCGCAACGTGCTCATACTAGAAGAAGCAATTGAGGCATAAATAAGATCAGTTGCGCAATGTGCTCACATTAGAAGAAGCTGGTTAGGCATAAACAAATTCAGTTGCGCAATGTGCTCACTCTACAAGAAGCAGTTGAGGCATAATTAAGACCAGTGCGCAACATGCTCACTCTAGAAGAAACAATTTAAGCATAAATAAGATCAGTTGCACAACGTGCTCACTCTAGAAGAAGCAGTTGTGGCATAAATAAGATCAGTTGCAGAACAGGCTCACTCTAGAAGAAGCAGTTGAGGCATAAATAAGATCAGTTGTGCAACGTGCTCACTCTAGAAAATGCAGTTGGGGCTTAAATAATATCGGTTGCACAACGTTCTCACATGAGAAGAAGCAGTTGAGGCATAAATAAGATCAGTTGCGCAACGTGATCACATTAGAAGAAGCTGGTTAGGCATAAACTAGTTCAGTTGCGCAACGTGCTCATTCTAGAAGAAGCCGTTGAGGCATAAATAAGATTACTTGCGCAACGTGCTCACTCCAGAAGAAGAAGTTGAGGCATAAATAAGAACAGTTGCGCAACGTGCTCAATCTAGAAGAGTTAAGACACATACAGAACGTTGCGGCGACAGAACGTCGCCGCAACGTTCTGTATGTGTCTTAACTCTGTTATGTAAAGCTGCACTACTTTGTGTCATTTTATATTGTTTACACTTTCACAGCTTTACCGCAGTTCCACTTAATTTAATTCATATCAATCTATAAGAAGCCGTTGAGGCATAAATATGAGCAGGTACGCAATGTGCTCACTTTAGAAGTAGTAGTTAAGGCATAAATAAGATCAGTTGCGTAACGTGCTGACTCTAGAAGAAGTAGTGGAGGCATAGATAAGATCAGTTGCGCAACGTGCTCACTCTAGAAGAAATAATTGAGGCATAAATAAGATCAGTTGCCCAACGTACTCACTCTCGACGAAGCCGTTGAGGCATAAATAAGATCAGTTGCGCAATGTACTAACTCTAGAAGAAGCAGTTGATGCCTAAATAAGTTCAGTTGCGCAACATGCTCACTCTAGAACAGTGGTTCTCAACCTTTTTTGGCCCGTGCCCCCCCCCCCCCCCCCTTTCACCATATGTTCAGGCTGTCATTCCCCCCCACCCCCCCCTCCAACTTTCCAAAATTGTCAGCCTCAAAAGGTGCATTAAAAATAACATGCCTATAATAGTGAAAATACTTATTTTCTTCCATAGTTGTACATAACCTTCACCTGTAAAGATACATTTTATAGTGTAGTTTTCTACAGTTAATAGCACATGAATATGCTGATGGATATTAAAACTTAAATAGAAGCATTTTTACATTCGCAATATTTTATTAATACACCACATTAATCATACTACAATAAACAAACAGTTAAAACGTCAAAGAATTGTAGCTTAATATATGACACCAGGATGCCAGAAAATTGTGCTTCATCAAACAAAAAGCTCATTACAAAACCTGGATATTGTAGATTCGTAATTTAAGTGATTTTGAATTACAATTCTGAAATACGCGGAGGAGTGCTTGAAAGGGCACAACGGAGATCGTTTTCAACATCTAATCTGTTGCGCCGTTTCATTTTAATTTCTAGCAGAGCTGAAAGCCTGACTCACAAAGATATGTTGACGCAAATGGAAGCAATGCACGGATTGCTTTTTCTGCCACTTTTGGGTATGAACCGCACATTAAAGTCAAAATTCCGTGATTGGTTTCTCAATGAACACATCCCTTGCCCCCGAATCATTTTTCACCTCCAGAAATTCATCTTGATAATCATCAGAAACTTTTTCAACAGATAATTTGAATGGGTTTCGCACCAAATCCAGCTCATCATCACTAAGTTCAGGAAAATATCGCTCAAATTCATCTTCTAGCGCTGTCAAATGCTGCACAATTTCATTTTTTGCAAATTGTGGAAGTACTTGGTCTTTACCATCAATAACGAAAACAGATGACAGCTTCTCAAACATTGCAACATTTGTCGTATTGACCTTTCTTTTCCAGTTTTCCAGCTTGCTCATAAAAGCTCTCAAGGCATCCACAAATTGTATGATATTTGTATTCCTTCCTTGCATCTGAAGATTGAGTTTATTCAACTGCTCAAAAATATCAACTAAATAGGCAAGGCGCATGATCCAGTCCTCATCATCCAGCCAGGCGAAAAAGTCCATCTTACCCTGAACTTCAAAAAATAATTTGAGCTCGTTTCTCAGCTCATATACTCGTGCAGTTACATTTCCTCTTGACAGCCATCGGACATTTGTGTGGAAAAGAAGCAAATGGTGGCCTGCATCCATATCAACGCATAACTGCTTAAAAAGCCGTGAGTTGAGAGCTCCTCCTTTGATAAAATTCACTATCTGAACGGTTTGATCCAAAACCTTCCCCAAAGGAGCTGGAAGTGTTTTGGAGGCCAGTGCTTGACGATGGATCATGCAATGAATGCCTTTCATTTTTGGGGCACGTTTCTTCACACTAACTTGAAATCCTGATTTGGTCCCCAACATAGCTGGTGCTCCATCTGTACAGCACCCACACATATTATCCCATAAAAGATTTTCTGATTCAAGGAAAGATGAAACCTTTTCCAAAATATCAGAGGCCATGGTAGTTGTTTCAAGAGGAGAACAAAAAAGAAGTTCTTCTTTAAATGATCCTGAATGCACATACCTTGCAAACACTATCAACTGAGAACACGATGCCACATCAATCGATTCATCAATTTGAATTGAATAGAGCCCAAATGCTGCAGACTTGATCTCATGCACAACTTGATCCTTGATGTCATTGGCCATATCGCTGATCCTCCTTTGAACAGTGTCGTTTGATAGTGAAACTGCTGCAAGTTTTTTCTTTGATTCATTTCCCAACACAATTTCCACCATCTTGAGACAACAAGGTTTGATCAAAGATTCCCCGATTGTATGTGGTTTTTTCTGCTTCGCTATCTCCAGTGCTACGACATAGGAAGCTTCAGTAAGCTTTTGGTTTGTTTCTTGGAATACCCCTGTTGCTTGCTTGCGTTCGTTGGCTTGAGCTCCAGCGCGAAGTCCTGTATGTCGGATGAAGGCATCCTGTTGTCCAACATCAGTGTGATGTCATACAGGACCTGAGGTTAGCGTGAGTATCCGTTGTCCCATATCTGGCTTATTGGTGTGCAGACTGGTGGTTCCTTGCCGTACAGGCAGACACTCTCCGACTTCGGAGGAATCGGCGATCCTACTGACTTTAGCCAGGACCCCGAAGGGACCTGTTGCCCAGGACGCTCGACGAGGACGCGTCAATAGGTCTTGGCCAGTATATAACCTGGCCCTGGTGCCTTGGAAACACCTCTGCATCCCATACCCCTGTTAAATCCAGTCTCATCCTTTTGACAGCATTCCCAAGACGTTCAAAATAGGTTTTGTCCTTGTCCTTGTATTGAGGATGAACATTCAACAAATGATTCCTCAACTGTGTCGGTTTCATAGAATCATTTGACAAACTTTTACTACAAATAACACACTGAGGCGTTCTTCTCCGTTGATGACGATATTTGTGAATCCATAATTCAAATAAGATAGGTCATACTTTCGTTTCTTGACACTCATCATGGGCTTCAGATTCTATAAATATGAAATGATAAAGTCGAGATCAACACACATAAACACCCACAGACGTGTGGCAAACTACACGTACACACACACACACACACACACACACACACACACACACACACACACACACACAAATTATATTGCATATCCTATTTACAGTACATCGCTGTCAACACCAGCATTTTACTGCTGTTGTTGATGTCTGGGCAAGTTTTACGTTCAGTAGTTTGTCATTGATTTCTGAACGACTGGCTCACATACTTTTCCATAAGAAACTGATATATATCCACGAGTCAACTTACGTCTTAAAAAGACAGTCTCCTTACCTCCGCAAAAATAATAATTTGAAAAGCTGAGACGTGTAGATTCGTAAACAATGGAGGGATCTCGGTAATCGGTTTCTGTTTTAATGCGATCTTGAAATAATCGGGAAATTTAACATGATGAGTACTCTAAACCTCATTAAAACGGAGAAGCAATAAAAAAAAAAAAAACGTAAGTTACCGCAAATAAAATCTCTGGTAAAATACCGCAACCTAAATCATAGAGGCTAGGTAGAAGGAAAAGAACCGTATATTATGGAGGGAAAACAATATCAAGTAATCGGTTCTTGTATTAACGCGATCTTGAAATAATCGGGGGATTTAACGTCACGAGTACGCTTAATGTATCTTAATGATCATGTTTTGTGTGGTCTTGAAGCCAATTTGACAATGTCTTCATTTCCCCCCCCCCCCCCCCTGGAAACCCTCAAATTCCCCCCTGGGGGGGGGGGGGGAATTCCCCACCGGTTGAGAACCACTGCTCTAGAAGAAGCAGTTGAGGCATAAATAAGATCAGTTGCGTAACCTGCTCAGTCTATAAGAAGCGGTTGGGGCATAAATCAGAACAGTTGCGCAACGTGCTCACTCTTGAAGAAGCAGTTAAGGTATAAATAAGTTCGGTTGCACAATGTGTTCACTCTAGATGAAGCCGTTGAGACGTAAATAAGGTCAGTTGCGCAACGTGCTCACTTTAGAAGAAGCAGTTGATGCCTTTATAAGATCAGTTGCGCAGCGTGCTTACACTAGAAGAAGAAATTGAGGCATAAATAAGATCAGTTGCCCAACATGCTCACTCTCGACGAAGCCGTTGAGGCATAAATAAGATCAGATGCGTAGCGTGCTCACTCTGGGAGAAGCAGTTGATGCCTAAATAATTTCAGTTGAGCAACGTGCCCACTCTAGAAGATTCCGTAGGGGCATAAACAAGATAAGTTGCGCAACGTGCTCACTCTACAAGAACGCCGTTGAGGCATAAATAAGATTCGTTGCGCAACATGCTCACACTAGAAGAAACACTTGAAGCAGAAAGAAAATCAGTTGAGTAACATGCTCACTCTAGAAGAAACTCTTGTGGCATAAATAAGATCAGTTGCGCAAGGTGCGCACTATAGAAGAAGCCGTTGGGGCATAAAAAGATCAGATGCGCAACGTGCTCACTCTACAAGAACGCCGTTGAGGCATAAATAAGATCAGTGGCGCAACGTGATCACTCTACAAGAACGCCGTTGAGGCATAAATAAGATCAGTGGCGCAACGTGCTCACTCTACAAGAACGCCGTTGAGGCATAAATAAGATCAGTGGCGCAACGTGATCACTCTACAAGAACGCCGTTGAGGCATAAATAAGATCAGTGGCGCAACGTGCTCACTCTACAAGAACGCCGTTGAGGCATAAATAAGATCAGTGGCGCAACGTGCTCACTCTAGAAGAAGCAGTTGATGCCTAAATAAGTTCAGTTGCACAAAGTGCTCACTCTAGAAGAAGCAGTTGAGGCATAAATAAGATCACTTGCGCAACGAGCTCACTGTAGAAGAAACATGTGAGGCATAGATAAGATTAGTTGCGCAACGTGCTCACTCTAGAAAAAGTCATTGGGACATACATAAGATCAGTTACGCAACTTGCTCACTCTAGAAGACGCCGTTGAGGCATAAATAAGATCAGTTGCGCAACGTTCTCACTCCAGACGAAGACGCGTAGGCATACACAATATCAGTTGCACAACGTGCTCAGTCTAGAAGAAGCGGTTGGGGCATAAATCAGAACAGTTGAGCAACGTGCTCACTATACATGAATGCCGTTGGGGCATGATTAAGATTAGTTGCGCAATGTGCTCACTCTAGAAGAAGCCGTTGACGCATAAATAAGATCAGTTGCGCAACGTGCTCACTATAGAAGAAGCCTTTGAAGCATAAATAAGCTCATTTGTGCTTCTTGCTCACTCATGAAAAAGCAGTTGGGGCATATATAAGATCAGTTGCGCAACGTGTTAACTCTACAAGAAATGTTTGAGGCATACATAAGATCAGTTGCGCAACGTGCTCACTATAGTAAAAGCAGTTGAGGCATAAATAAGATCGATTGCGCAATGTGTTCACTCTAGAAGAAGCCGTTGAGGCCTAAATAATTTCAGTTGCGCAACGTGCTCACTCTAGAAGATGCAATTGATGCCTTAATAAGATCAGTTAGCACAATGTACTCACTTTAGAAGAAGTAAGTGAGGCAAAATTAAGATCAATTGCGAAAAGTGCTCACTCTCGACGAAGCCATTAAGGCATAAATAAGATCAATTGCGCAACGAACGAACGAACGAATGAACGAACGAACGAACAAACTATATTTTAAAAGGGTAACAAATTGGGCACGCATGCCTGTCTTACATTCGGCCCTTTCAATCACTCATCTTTCATTCATCAAATGTGCATGTTACATTAACATAGGGGAAAAAACATTGTCAAATGGATTTTGCAAGCATAAACAATGCATATTACGCTTTATACATTCACATGAGAAAACAAAAAAAAAAAACATTGTCAAATGAAAGTTGTAAACATAAACAGTGCATATTGCAATGTTGTGAGACAGATCCCTCATCTACCCTCATATCCCGCAGCCACCAACACATCCCCCACCCAACAAACCTCCCCCACCCCACCCACACATACCTCCACGCACTCACACAGACCAAGGCAAACATTCATGCCGCCACCCACCCACTGATCCCCCACCCACACACATTTCCCCACCCACACACATTTCCCCACCCACACACATTTCCCCACCCACACATACACATCCTCACACACAAGAAGAAGAAGAAGAAGAAGAAGAAGAAGAAGAAGAAGAAGAAGAAGAAGAAGAAGAAGAAGAAGAAGGAGGAGGAGGAAGAGGAGGAGGAGGAGAAGAAGAAGAAGAAGAAGAAGAAGAAGAAGAAGAAGAAGAAGAAGAAGAAGAAGAAGAAGAAGAAGAAGACGAAGAAGAAGAAGAAGAAACCACACACACACATACCCCCGCCAACCCACACATCCCGCACCTATCCACACACATATCCCGCACTCTCATAATTTTCCCCACTCACACACACACACATCAGCCAACCTAGACCTACTCACCCACCCAATATTCGCCACCTCTCAACTATACATCCCCACCTATACACACATCCCCACCCATAAACACATTTCCCCATCTGCCCACACATATCCCCTCCACACATACATTCCCCACACCCCCACACACACACACACGTATCCCTCACATACACACCCATACACACAATCGAGCACACTCTAGAAGAATTAATTGAGGCATAAATAAGAGAAGTTGCCCAAAGTGCTCACTCTCAACGACGGCCGTTGAGAGTTAAATAAGATCAGATGCACAAGTACTCACTCTTGAAGAAGCAGTTGATGTCTAAATAATTTCAGTTGCGCAACGTGCTCACACTAGAAGAAGCAATTGAGGCATAAATAAGATAAGTTGCGAAACGAGATCACCCTAGAAGAAGACGTTGAGACATAAATAAGAACAGTTGCGCAATGTGCTTACTCTAGAAGAAGCCGTTGAGGCATAAACAAGATCAGTTGCGCAACGTGCTCACACTAGAAGAAGCAGTTGAGGCATGAATAAGATCAGTTGCGCAACGTGATCACTCTAGCAGAAACCGTGGAGGCATAAATAAGATCAGTTGCGCAACGTGCTCACTCTAGAAGAAGCCGTTGAGACATAAATAAGAACAGTTGCGCAATGTGCTTACTCTAGAAGAAGCCGTTGACGCACAAATGTGATAAGTTGCGCAACGTGCTCTCATTAGAAAAAGCAGTTGGTGCCTTTATAAGATCAGTTGCGCAGCGTGCTCACTCTAGAGGAAGCAATTGAGGCATAAATAAGATCAGCTGCGCAACGTGCTCACTCTAGAAGAAGCAGTTGAGGCATAAACAAAATCGATTGCGCAATGTGCTCACTCTAGAAGAAGCCGTTGAGGCTTAAATAAGGTCGGTTGCGCAACGTGCTCACATTAGAAGAAGCAGTTGATGCCTTTATAAGATCAGTTGCGCAGCATGATCACTCTAGAAGAAGCAATTGAGGCAAAAATAAGATCAGTTGCGCAACGTGCTCAAGCTAGAAGAAGTCATTGGGGCATAAATAAGATCAGTTGGGCAACGTGCTCACTTTACAAGAATGCCTTTGAGGCATAAATAAGATCACTTGCGCAACGTGCTTACACTAGAAGAAGCAGTTGAGGCATAAATAAGATCAGCTGCGCAACGTGCTCACTTTAGTAGAAGCAGTAGAGGCATATATAAGCTCTGTTGCTCAATGTGCTCACTCTAGAAGAAGCCGTTGACGCTTAAATAATATCAGTTTCGCAACGTGCTCACTCTAGAAGATGCTGTTGAGGCCCCAAAAAAAAAAGATTAGTTGCGCAACGTGCTCATGCTAGAAGAAGCCGTTGAGGCCTAAATAATGTCAGTTGCGCAACTTGTTCATTCTGGAAGAAGCAGCTGACGGCTAAATAAGATCAGTTGCGCAACATGCTCACACTAGAAGAAGCAGTTGAGGCATACATAATATTAGTTACGCAACGTGCCCACTCTAGAAGAAGCAGTTGAGGCATAAATAAGATCGGTTGCGCATCTTGCCAACTCTTGAGAAAGCAGTTGCTGCATAAGATCAGTTGCGCAAAGTGCTCACTCTAGAAGTAGCAGTTGAGACATAAATAAGATCAGTTGCGCAACGTTCTCACTCTAGAAGATGCAGTTGAGGCATACATAATATTAGTTACGCAACGTGACCACTCTAGAAGAAGCAGTTGAGGCATAAATAAGATCGGTTGCGCAATGTGTTCACTCTAGTAGAAGCCGCTGAGTCCTAAATAAGGTCAGTTGCGCAACGTGCTCACTCTAGAAGAAACCGTTGAGGCCTAAATAATTTCAGTTGCGCAATGTGCTCACTCTAGTAAAAGTAATTGATGCCTAAATAAGATCAGTTGCACAACGTGCTCATTTTAGAAGAAGAAATGAGGCATAAATAAGATCAGTTGCACAACGTGCTCACTTTAGAAGAAGAAATGAGGCATAAATAAGATCAGTTGGGCAACGTGCTGACTTTCGACGAAGCCATTGAGGCATAAATAAGATCAGTTGTTCAACGTGCTCACACTAGAAGAAGCAGTTGAGGCAGAAATAAGCACAGTTATGCAACGTGCTCATTCTAGAAGAAGAAGTTGAGGCATAAATAAGATCGGTTGAGCAATGTGTTCACTATAGAAGAAACCATTGAGGCCTAAATAAGTTCAGTTGCGCAACACGGTCACTTTAGAAGAAGCAGTTGATGCCTTTATAAGATCAGTTGCGCTGTGTGCTCACTCTAGAAGAAGCCGTTGAGGCCTAAATAATTTCAGTTGCGCAACGTGCGCACTCTAGAAGAAGGAAGCAGTTGATGCCTAAATAAGATCTGTTGCACAAATATGTGCTCACTTTAGAAGAAATAAATGAGGCATACATAAGTTCAGTTGCGCTACGTGCTCACTCTCAACGAAGCCGTTGAGGCATGAATAAGATCAGCTGCCCAACGTGCTGACTCTAGAAGAAGCAGTGGAGGCATAAATACGATCAGCTGCGCAACGTGTTCACTCTAGAAGAAGCCGTTGAGGCCAAAATAAGGTCATTTGCGCAACGTGCTCGTTCTAGAAGAAGCCCTTGGGGCATAAATAAGATCAGTTGTGCAATGTGCTCACTTTATAAGCAACGTGCTCACTCCAGATGAAGCCGTTGAGGCATAAATAAGATCAGTTGCGCAACCTTCTCACTCTAGAAGAAGCCGTTGGGGCATAAATCAGGACAGTTGCGCAACGTGCTCACTCTACAAGAACGCCACTGAGACATAAATACATTCAGTTGCGCAACGTGCTCAATCTAGAGAAAGCCGTTGTGGCATACATAAGATCAGCTGCGCAATGTGCTCTCTCCAATCGAAGCCGTTGAGGCATAAATAAGATCAGCTGCGCAACGTGGTCACTCTGGAAGAAGCAGTTGATGCCTAAATAAGTTCAGTTTCGCAACGTGCTCAATCTAGAAGAAGCAGTTGAGGCATAATAAAGATCTTTTGCGCATCATGCCAACTCTTGAGAAAGCAGTTGCTGCATATATAAGATCAGTTGCGCAAAGTGCTCACTCTAGAAGTAGCAGTTGAGGCATAAATAAGATCAGTTGCGCAACGTTCTCACTCTAGAAGATGCAGTTGAGGCATACATAATATTAGTTACGCAACGTGCCCACTCTAGAAGAAGCAGTTGAGGCATAAATAAGATCGGTTGCGCAATGTGTTCACTCTAGTAGAAACCGCTGAGTCCTAAATAAGGTCAGTTGCGCAGCGTGCTCACTCTAGAAGAAACCGTTGAGGCCTAAATAATTTCAGTTGCGCAATGTGCTCACTCTAGTAAAAGCAATTGATGCCTAAATAAGATCAATTGCACAAAGTGCTCGCTTTAGAAGTAGTAAGTGGTGCAAAATTAAGATCAGTTGCAAACGTGCTCACTCTCGACGAAGCCGTTGAGGCATAAATGAGATCACTTGCGCAACGTGCTCACTCTAGAAGAATTAATTGAGGCATAAATAAGAGAAGTTCCTCAAAGTGCTCGCTCTCGACGAAGCCGCTGAGGCATAAATAAGATCAGATGCACAACGTGCTCACTCTGGAAGAAGCAGATGATGTCTAAATAATTTCAATTGCGCAACGTGCTCACACTAGAAGAAGCAGTTGAGGCATAAATAAGATCAGATGCGCAACGTGCTCACTCTAGAAGAAGCAGCTGAGGCATAAAGAAGGTCAGTTGTGCAGCGTGCTCACTTTACAAGAACGCAGTTGAGGCATAAATAAGATCAGTTGTGCAACGTGCTCACTCTTGAAGAAGTCGTTGGGACATGAATAAGATCAGTTGTGCAACGTGTCCATACTCATATTCGTGTCATTACACTGTAATCCCTGGTATAATTAAGAGTGATACATTCAGTCTGATATACTTCATAGCTGAACATTCTTATGACCGACGTAAGTTATTAAGTTTTTTTTTGCTGTCGCACTCTTCAGTTTATAGGTGGTTCCTAAGAAAAAATACAGAAAAGAACAAATGCAGCCAATCAAAAGAGTTGAATATTGAAGAAGGTTGGCTACTAAAGACTATGAAACAAAGACAACTGAAATATTTTGGTCACTTGAAACATCATACAAGTTTGGAGAGAACAATAATCGAGGGGTATATGCCCAGGAAGGCCAGTCTCCCTGGCCTAGAGGTTAACGTCTTTCTCCATAATCCCGTATATACTCATGAGGAACGTGCCCAGGAAGGCCAGTCTCCCTGGCCTAGAGGTTAACGTCTTTCTCCATAATCCCGTATATACACATGAGGAACGTAACCTGCACGAGAATCAGTAGCAGTTCTCGCCGCTTTGGTAACTTACGGGGTATGTGAGCCGGTCGCTCAGAAAGCATTGGCGAACTACTGAGCGTTGTCTTGCCAAGAAATCAACAATCAGCTGAAAGATAGTGATGTTTACAGCGATGTCATGTAAAGGATATGCGAAATAAAACAAAAGAAAATGCCCGGGAAGAGAAGAAAAGAAAGGCCAAAGAGAAGATAGGTGCAGAATGTGGCAGATGATCTCCAGATGGGTGTATCGGATGTGGGACATCTTGCTTATGACCGAGAAGTTTTACGGAAGGTTGTTATGGGAACGAAGTTCTGCAATGGACATGCTACTGAATGAATGACTCTTCAGGTAATTTAGCTCTTGCTGGCTCGTTATACAGTTGATTTTAACGTGCAATGTAGTTAAACATAAGTATGGATCGTCACGATGAAGGATGATGGAATCAGTCGTCGACAGTGATGGTTGATAGAAGTAGTGGAGGATAACATAATCGGTCCGAACCCAAGACAGTCCTAAATCAAAATGCTACAGACCATGTCTGGATTTCCCACTATGGCTATATTATTCCTCGGGCATTGAATACTATTCCTTCTTATCTTTAAAGTTGGTTATACTAATTAATTCTCAATGTTTACCTTTAACTCATGTGACCACTTTCCCCTGTATCTTATTTTAGTTCTGGTTACTATAGTCTGTTTATCTTAGATTCCACCCTGCTTTTACCAGTATCTCCTTTCATTTGGTTTGTTTCCCATTATGCAAAAGGCAATTTTTTTTTCCATGGCGATTCTTGCCCTAACGTATATACATCTTCCATCCGATGTTATGATTGTTCCTAAATAGTTGAACCGACTCGCCTGATACAGATTTCTCCATTTACTTTAATTTGAAAGATTATTTTAGTGTGTAGGAAAGAAGATGAACACTTTATCACAATCATCAATAAACAGCAAACGGTGCCAAGTGGACGGTGTGGCTTATGATAGCGGCTACCACATCCAGCTTGCAAAGTGCAAGGTTCAATCAAGTTCATGTATGGACGGCTGTTGCTTTCTTAATTTATTTTAAAAAAAAAAATATGAAACCTCAAATGTTATACCACATTCTTTATTCTTGGGTAGTGATTCGGACACCTAATCCCCTTCCGACAAGATCGAAAGATTAGGTTTCTTGCGCACATTC
Organism: Cepaea nemoralis; assembly: GCA_014155875.1. NCBI lineage: Eukaryota > Metazoa > Mollusca > Gastropoda > Stylommatophora > Helicidae > Cepaea > Cepaea nemoralis. The sequence continues at coordinate 396,804 of JACEFZ010027602.1, read as the reverse complement.
AGCATGTTAAAAACTCTCTCAGCAGTTGTACATGGTAAGATGGCTGTGCCAACCCTTTTCGCGTCATTACTGCCTACTCCGTGGCGAAGGCGTTACGGACGCAATTCGTAATCCCGGAAACCTCGTTCGGAACACAGCTGTGGGCGATTTGGAAGCAGACCGCCTTGCGTTGGTTTCCCTTAAAAGTTGTGAATGCCGATCGTTCAGAAAGCAATGGTAAACTATTGAACGTAAATTTGCCAACAGATCACGAACAGTAAAAAATTGCTGGAGTTGACTGCAACGTCCTGTAGAGGATATACAACTAACTAACTGCCTATAGTAGGCATGCGGTCTATAGTAGGCTTGTAGTATAGGACAGAGAGACTTGAGACTGAGGTGTTAAGGCCGTCTGGGTAGTGTAACGGCCATGAACTGTGCAGGCTAGGTTTTGGTTTTGTTTTTGCTACCGAGAAAAATAAATCCCAGTTCAATTCTCCCAAACTGGAGCCTAACGTTCTCCTCACACGACCAAGCGCCCCTAGTAAAAAAAACAAGAATTCAGCTTCTTACAACCTGCTTCTTCGGCGTCGGTTATAACTGAGATCCATCTTTATTATTATTATTATTATTATTATTATTATTATTATTATTATTTTTTTTGGGGGGGGGGGGGGGGGGGGGTGTTGATCTTCTTTCTATCTTTGCTCTCTTTCGAGTTAGTCTTAAACAAGACTGGTTATATTCTTCCCGCTGTTTTCGTTGAATACGATCGGATTTTATGGTCCTCACGGTGATTGGTAATTTCTTTATTTCATTGAGTTGGTGCCCGCTCCCTGGCCGAGGAGTTAGCAGCTTTCTCCGAAACCCCGAATACTCTCGTGGTTGACGTGAGTGCACGAGAATTGGAAGCGGTTCGAGTCGCACCAGTGACTTATGAGAGTATGGCGCCGGTCGCTCAGAAAGTCGTGGCGTGCTGATGAGCGTAATCTAGCCTAGGAATCAACATACAGCTGAAAGATGCTGATGTTGACCGCAATATCCTGAAACAGGATGGAAACGCGAAAAAAAAAATTGAGTTGGTCCTGAGGAGGACCAACTAGATTCAGTAGCCTCCCAGTTGGTCGTTGTTTTCTCCCGAAGGACCGAACTCATTAAGTCAACACAAGGACTGAATTCACCAAGCCCTCACAAGGACTGAACTCTATTTGTTCTCACAAGGACTGAACTCTATTAGTCCTCACAAGGACTGAACTCTATTAGTCCTCACAAGGACTGAAATCATCAAGTCATTATAAGGACTGAACTCTATTAGTCCTCACAAGGACCGAACTCTATTAGTCATCACAAGGAATGGAATAATCAAGTAATCATAGGACTTAACCCTATTAGTCCTTACAAGGACTGAACTCATCCCGTCCTCACAAGGACCGAACTCATCAAGTCCTCATAAGGACTAGTTTTGTTTATATTCAGTCCTCATAAGGACTGTTTTCGGTTATATTTTAGTTCTCACAAGGACTGGTCAGATAAACAACTAGAAGCAGACTTTTTATAGTATTTGTGAATTCTAGTACACATACACTAGGGGTTCTGCACCAGTCCTACAGTTCATGCACTGAGCTGAAAAGATCCCAGTGCGATTTGAAATTCGAAGCCGTAATGATTTTCCAATGCGATAAAAATTGTCCTTGAACACAATTAAATAGTACTCAGTATAATATGAATTCCGCAAGACGTTCAGATGTCATTAAAACAGTCCTGGAATCGATTCGATTATACCATTACCTCTACCCTGTTCAGCCTCAGAGAGAACTTAAATTAGGGTCTGGATTAGATTAATAATCCCGTGACCGAGTCAGCCACAAACAGGATATGAATTTGAAGGTGATTGTTGTCCAAAGAGGGTAATGCCCGGAATCCGCGTCTTGCAATTTTTATAGTGTAGTCTGTTTTTGAGTAGGAAACTGCTGCAGCTTCGTGGCTAGCACGCTTGGCTCTAGGTAGGGTAGTCGTGGGATCGAATTTGCATTTAGGTAGATTTTTAAATTGACATTAGCTATCAGAGTGAAAACGGCCAAACATGTGTAACCGGAAATGTCTTGGGAAGTAATGGCTTCATATTGACCATGCTACCCCTGGAGCGTCTATCAGTATATATAGGGCGTTTGTAAAGTGTCACTACACTTTGTAAGTAGAAAAATTTTGAAAAATTAAGTACATAACGTCATTAAAAAATTTGCTAAATATTCATTACATTTATTTACAATAGTTACAATGGTCTAACGCTATTTTGGGGAAGCTGGAAAGTACCACTGAAGTATTCATTATAACTTATTCAACAAATTTCTAACCGTAATACAAATAGGAGGTTGTTTATCTGCAAATGTTTCTATAAACCCGTGAACAATCATCTGTGTGTATCGACCGTCATTTCAAAACACTTGTTCAACCAAAAATTATTTCTTCCGTTGATAACACCATTCTGTTTGGAGTGCAAAGAATTACTCCAGCAGACGACAGCTATTCGCTGCATATTGCTTCACATGGACTGTGGAGCAAATTTTTTGAAGACGTCATGTACTTTATTTTTCAAAATTGTTCTAATGCAAAGTGTAGTGAAACTTTGCAAACACCCTGCAAACTTATGGGGAAAGTACCATATGCCCAATACTCGTCAAGGCGCATAGCAAGGATCCTTTAATTGTTTAAAAAAAAAGTATAACATATACGCGTAGGAGACATGAACTACACAATGTCTTCAAACACATAAGTCACAAACAGTAGTTTGCCGATTGTGTTTGATGGCAAAACATCGGGGTTTCCGCGCAATCAGTCCAAAGTAAAATGTCACGTTATGTTAAGAAAATAGGATCAACTTTATTATATTATAGTGTTTGTGGATCAGGAAAAGGCTTTCGATAGAGTAGACAGATGCAAATTATGGACCATCCTTGAAGACTATGGTAAACAAGGGTAATTGCTAGAAAACATCATAGCCATATACCATTCGAGTCGAAGTGCAGTTAGAACACAAGAAGGTATATCAGGTATGTTCACAGTCAATCAAGGAGTGAGACAGGGATGTGTGCTCTCTCCTCTGCTATTTAATATATACATGGACAGAATATCCAAAGAAGCAAGCTTCGACAGAACAGATTCGGAAAATTTAGAACTATTTACTCCAGATGAAACAACTGATCGACAGGAAATAAATGAACTACTATTTGCAAACAATCAGTGACTTTTTTTTTACAGCGATGAGGGCAGACTACAAAATCATAATAATAATCTGAGTTCAACATGCAGCCGATACAATATGAGTACAAACACAGCCAAAACCGAAGTAATGCCGGGCCCACTAAGTATACAGATAAATAGCACAACTCTTAAACAAATTTGTGGTATATTTTTCGCAAGCCGGCAACTACGCTTTGAATATTCTACGCAATATCCATTCAAGTGTACCTAGCAACCGCACTAGTTTACTCCGCATCTAAAATCCTAAATTTACAACTACTTATTGTCGACGGGAAAGCCAAAAACCTGAACGGGGGAAAGCTACATATAAAGACGAACGACCGGAACACGGCCTGTTTTAACCAACCCACACACACGAGGCAGGAAGATCAGAAGCAGATGCTGGAGTGAGAGCACCCTCCCAATCAAATAGTAAAGTATAACATAGTTTGATTAATAAGAGGAGGAAAGATTCAGCCTACGACATAGCATTCAGATTCAGAAACCTGTCGCCGAAGTGTTTGGAAGCCATTCGATTAGAATGAAGGTAAAACCAAATTGTAAAACATGCTTTAGATTAGTTTAGTCTGTGAACCTTTTTCCCCAGAAGAAAAGTTGGTAAGTCAATGTATTGTAATCTATGTGGTTAGTTAGTTAGTTAGTTAGTTAGTCGCAGTTCCAAATTCACAGCAACGGGTCGTCCCAATTATGCTCCGTTCCTGTGCCAGTGAATATCACACAAAACGCTCCCCACTGCCCAATATGAAAAATGGAAAAGACAGGAGTCTCGACAAACAACAGCCCTCACAGATACACTGTGCATAATGCCGCCGCCAGAATGTCAACACACCAGTCCCCCACGAAACACCAATTTCATCTCTGATGGAATCGGCAGTCATTTTCCTATCTGGATGTTTCCTAGATGTTCACCTACACAGTCCACAAAAATACAGTTCATCACCGACGGCAGTGGCAGTCAACCAGAAGCCCAGCAGCCACGCATTTCTGCATAAGGCAAAAACCGGTCAACTCTGGGACATAGCCACCTGCCATCGCTCCAAACATGCAGTCACAGTCAAAAAAAAATCTTGGGCAGATTCAAAAGCACTTCACACGAATCTCACAGCTCACAGTGTCGCGCCACGCACTCACTCAGTAGCAGGGCGACGGAACCATCAAGCCTCCTTAGTCGCCTCTTACGACATACGTGGTAGGCTACAGTGTTGCTATTCTTTGCTTCCCTTATGGGTCCCGGCAACACACGGGAGATCTATGTGGTTAGTTCTTAAGGAATTAATTTAGTAGAAACTAAATATTATATTTAGTTATCATAGTTTATAGATAAACTGTACATTAGGATACCACAGTGAGTTTTATTTGCTCCCAGTGAAACAACGTATTTAATGTATAAGCATTAGACCGAGTTGTACATTATATTTCTTAAGTAGTAAACTCAATCAGCAGTGTTTTAGAGCTTGTGAGTAACTTAAGATTTAGGAAACTAAGAATGCTTAGTTCAATAAGAAGAAGCTATTTTACATGTGCCAACACTTGTAAGACAAATTAGTGTAATGTGTAATAAGTCAAGTAGATGTTTGTTATACGAACACATGAGAAAACAAGTAGTTCTTTTATTCCATGAGCATATGGAAACCAAATAGATTCTATATGGATCATAAGTTTGTGTGTTGGGTTAAAGCAACCATATGGTGAGGCAAATTATTTTCATTGTTGTTACACATGTGGAATTAATATTTGTGCCACATAATAATGCTTAATCAACCGCCATGCAAGAATGGTTAGGATTCGTAATGAATGAATGTGATTTGAGTATATCACATAAATCTATGAGAGCATGTGGGGATCCATGTGTAAGTTCATTATTGCTAAAAATGAGGAATCATCCTTTGTGAATCACATAAGTATGCCTAATGATTACATAAGTCTATGTCATTGAAGAGATAATGCCTGTGGTGAGTCATGTATGATTTCATTATTGTTAAACAGATGTGAACCACATCAGTATAACTAAGTATCATCCAGGAAAATATTGTAATTTATGATGAAGAATGGTTGAATGATGAGATTTCATTGTAATGTCATTGTTATTAAATCTGTGAATTTATCATCTGTAAAGCACATGCATATGCTTAATTGTCATCTATACAGATATGATAGTGTCTGAGGAATGATAGAGATTTAATTGTGTCAATGGTGTTAACATTTAAAGTTATCATTGGGAAATCACATAAGTATAATTACTTATCTTACATGCAAGTATGAGAATGATTTCTGATGAATGAGCGAAATGATCATCCATGCACATATGAATATTATGTCTGATGGTGAGTGAAATGATCATCCATGCACATATGAATATTATGTCGGATGCATGAGGAGTATGAGTGAAAAGAAGTTACATGATAAGAGAGTGTATAAGCTAATTAATCATTTAGTGCACTCCGACGCATGACAACACTTTGTATTATATATCATTTATGGTACCATCATCTCGGTTTGTGCCCTAAGCACGACACAACCCATATTACATTACGTGTACTACAAGCATTTGGCTTTGTAACTGAAACGAGACACCACTTTGTATTATAGATCACTCCTGTTACAACATATGGTCTAGTGTCCCGATGATTGTAATAATAATGAGGATGATGACTGTAGTAACAATGATGATGATGATGATGATGATGATGATGATGATGATGATGATGATGATGATGATGATGATGATAATTGTCGTGTGTGTAAAGAATGAATGTCATAGTAATTATTTGTTCTTCTTTACCACTTTAGTGTCGTCCCTGGAGTGAGGGGAATCAACACCCACATTTGTTTTAATTCAATATCTATATCATGGAGATATCCAGCAGACTCCGTCCACAACACTCCCTCAATCTGAAGACACCTTCTTCTCACTCTTGCTCACTCCTGGATCATGCCTCCTCTCATTCTTCCCCAACATAACATACGTGACAACTCTAGCTTGAACAAATAAAAACAAGAAATTTATTAAAGCAAAGAGTATATGTAGGAGAAGTGTGTGTGTGTGTGTGTGTGTGTGTGTGTGTGTGTGTGTGTGTGTGTGTGTGTGTGTGTGTGTGTATATATATATATATATATAAGGTGTAGAATGTGTGACGTATATTCTAAAGTGTATATAGACTCAGTTCAGTGTTCAGGAGTATAGTCATTCACATCACTGTGCTGAGAACACACTAGCACCATGTATTCCAGACAAGCAACCTCACCAAGGTGATGCTCCTCCGGTCACGTGAAGACTTCCTCCGTTGTCTCTTGAACCACTAGGATGCTTGGACACCCATGACAAACACTGTCTAATGAGAGTCTTCAATCTGATTCCCATTATGAATTTCCTCTGTTACTTAACTGATTGTTAATCAGAAAAATTCTAACCCTATTGTCACTGTTACTGGGGAAATCTTAATGGATCTAGTGTCACTGGTTTTAAAGATTCCCCATATTAACACCACACTCTGAATGTTCTAGGTATCAGTATAAATTTGTATGAATGTTCCTGGTATCAGTAGTGTATTTATACAATGTTCTGACTGTTCAGTGATACACCTATCACTTGCTAAACATAAATCTCATCAGCATGTCCTGCTCAGCAGAAGTCAGGTTCCCGCAAACCAACTTGGGTATAAGCCCAATGTAGCGGCCTCTCAGCAACTTCTGTCTTCAAATTCTGAGCCATCATCTTCTAAAATGTGTTAGCTTCACTGTTGAAAATCATAGCACACATACGTGGACCTGTAAATGGAACCTGTAGAATAGAGAATACTATGGTGAGGGCAACTCAGTCCTGGCCGGAATTAGGTGAGTGTAGGCCAATAGCAGCACTCAGATCTATAACAGAGATCCGATCTCTGTCATACGGCCAAATAACTCATCATATGATCTGAGACATGGCAACACCGGGAAAGAATAAAGGAACGGGTAGAAACCCAGCAGATGCCCTACTGGAAGATCCTACCATTTCACATTCCTCTCCTCCCTCTCAACCATCCTTAATCTCTCTAATTATTACTCCACTACATTGTCCTCAACTCCCTGAGTAAAATGATATATCACACAAGCTAGTTGAAGCCACACAACATAATACTAGTGCCGACGCTCCTATGATACTTTCTAGCACCGCACTTATAGAACATTCTATCACTAATCATAATACATTATATCACCACACCTATAATACATTATATCACCGCACCTATAATACATTATATCACCGCACCTATAATACATTATATCACCGCACAGTACTGTACTCTATTCCTAATCATACTCTAAGTTAGATATGATTAATAGCCTACCATATGCCTATTCCGGTTGCTAATCGAAACTAGGCAATCACAGACTGGATCTATGTCCGCCGATAAATATCAACAATTTGACACCCTAGTTTCTTTCATTGAGCACAACTCGGAAAACTGCACCGATCTTTCCCACTTCAGAAATCTTGATCGACTAACTCCAATTGTTTACCGCAACGCTTTTTATATTGGGCTGGAGTGACGTCACCAAAAAGTCTAGACGCTGATCCGTCCAGAATTTGGTTTCCTCCTCCTGTTCTAGACTAACTGGAGTCAATCCGCCGTTAAATTTGCTTTCATTTGGGGAAATTCTTTGTCCCGTACATCAATAGTTCAGTCTGTCTGTGAACCACAGAAGTTCCCACATCACAGAATCCATCCCGCGTCTGTCCAGACTTTCCGTCTAGCACTTCAAAGGCTACTACCGCCTTGGCAGACGTTTGGCGTTGTTATTCGTTTTCTCGAACAACCCACATCATAAAGATTCGGCGACCAGGGGTAGACATTTTGACGCTGCGTATCTTGTTTCTCAGTTAGAAATGCCGATCGTGTGTAGACAGTTTTAACGACGTATTTTTCTCAGTCTGTACAACATCAAAGGGTCGGTTGTTTTTGCAGACTAATGTCGGGTCTTGTTTGTCATCGATCGCAACTAACAAGTTTATTTTCCGTGACAATGATGATGATTGTAATGATGATGATAATAATGTAATGATAATGATGATGATCATGATGATATAATGATAATGATGAGAATGAGGATGATGATGGTGATGATGATAATTGAAGTACAAGCATATTACAGACACGGTGAAGAGGAGAGAATATACTCGCCTTGAAACTTTTGATTAGAAAAGAATTCACCTGAATACTTTACACGAATTGATACCATGATGTATTTATATTATTTATAAGCAACTACTCATTGCAATAGGGGATTATTTGTAAAACCCTTAATGCTATGAGACCCTTTTTCTTTAATGGAAGAAGATAACTAGGTACAGAAGAGGATGGCCAACATAATTGTCAAATTCCAAATCAATCAAGGCTGCACTTAACCTGGAGACCTGAGGACAGGCATAGGTGAAGATGAAACTGCACATCTGCTAGTTTAAACATTGAACGCCTGACTAGTGGAAGATTGTATGGAGAGCAAATAATTATGTTGGTGATAACTAATTGAGAACACCAAGACTATCTTTCTCCTACGTTTTTTTTCTCTCTTGGAACAAGATTCATTTGATTGATTTCACATGTTCTTTTGATTCAAATGTTCTTAGGAGTTTACAGCATTTCATTTCTGATGTTCACATTGATGGCATGATTAGATGTATGTTGATTCCTGAAATTTCAGGCAGTGTCTATAACCATGTAGATCCAGACCTGACTAGGTTGAATGCAGCACTTTGTGAATGCAGCATTTTGTGAATGCAGGACTTGGTGACGGTAGCAGATTGACTGAATCTGGATTCTAGGCCTGACTTTTCTTTTGTGAGTGAAGTATCTGGACAAAGTGATGCAGAACAGTATCCCAAACAGAACTCACCTGCAAGCAGTTTCCTAGCCCAGTAATAGAGGTAACTTAACTAGAGTTTGGGGAAACACAAATACTATACGATACCCAGGGAGATAATCATCACTCATTAGGAGAACATAATACAAGCTCAAGGAATTAGTGGCATTAGGGATCCAGTCACCCTGACGTACAACTATGTTTATAAGCAGGTTCAGACAGTCTATCCCAAATAAAATGAAAGTGTGTAATTAAAATGTTTATTTCAGGCATCCAGGGATATGAAATATCTTGTACTTGTAGTAACACCTATTGATGCATGATACCAATTGAAATCGATGTTGTTTATGTATTGAATGACCATAATCAATGTTTATGTTTTAATAAATTATGTAAGTGGTCATTTCCTTCTTTGAGTGTTTTCTTGTCGGGTCAGTAGTTCAATTAGACACACCCTAGATATTAACCAATTAGCTGAGAGAAGAGAGGCGAGGAACCGCCAACAAGATAGTGTTGGTCTTCAGGAAATGTTACATTGTTCCCTGGAGGAAATCCTCTGTTCTCCAAAACTCTATATATTAAATCAAGCATTTGAGCCAGTGCTAGCTTAATTGATTAACGATCACAGTGAGAAAGAGGAACTTAGTATCCTTTCTCTCTTTGGGGTTGAGCCATCAATCCATACATCCGACAAAATTAAAGAATTCAAATATCTTGGAAGTATGATCACAGAAGATGGCAGATTGGACAGAGAAATCGAAATCAGATGTCAGTAAGCTAGTTCACTTATATATCAATTATCACCCTTACTGAAACACCCAAATATACCCATGTCTGCAAAACGACAGATAATAAACAGCATATTCACACCAACCCTATGCTACCAATCTCACACTTGGACTTTATCCAAATCACACTTTCGCAAAATCAATACATGCGAGATGAGATGCCCGAGGAGAGCTTCCAACTTAACAATCCGAGACCGAGTAAGTCTGTTATCAGACAGACAGTGGGATCAACACCTTGTGCCACATTTATTGAAAGACAGAAGATCAAGTGGTTTGGCCATGTCGTTAGAATGTAACACCAGCAATTACTCATCACTGGCCTTACATCAAAGATCATCTGCGACGAGACCAAAAGGACGTCCAAGAAGAAAATAGATTGATGACATCAAAGACATTGTAGAATCACACGGAAAAACACTATCCAGTGCCGCCTCCCGGGCGCTGGAGCGCAAATTATTCCTCCCCATGACGCTTGACGACAGAAGTGGAAGATGATGATGATGATGATGATGACGATGATGATGATGATGATGATGATGATGATGATGATGATGATGATGATGATATTATAGTTGAGAAGATTAATAGTTTCGGAGAATAGTTGAGAAGGTTAATAGTTTCGTAGAATATTTGAGAAGCTTAATTAATAGTTTCGTAGAATATTTGAGAAGATTAATAGTTTCGGAGAATATTTGTCATGATTGATTGATTGATTGATTGATTGATTCAAGAACCGACATCACAGCACTCGGGGCATTCCCATCATCATTGTCATGATATTTAGCTTTTGTCTGAAATTTAAAAATATGATGTAAAGCGGTTGATTTGTAATGTTTGAAATATGCATATGTTAAAATAGTAACACATTAAAAACTGTCAACATTTAAAACAAAAGGTAAACAACATTTTGAATCAGTTGCATCGCTTCTGTAAAATAGTTTGAAAAATAGAGTGAATCCAGTATACTTTTATTGAAATGATAAAGTAACAATACTAAGTAAACATTTGTATCGGGCATTATATTGTACAATTATAACATTGTTTTACACAAAGTAATATTATTAGTGTCGGCGTCTGTGGCCTAGGATTGTGAACGCAGTTTCACGATCCCGCTATGCCCGGTTCGAAGTCAGCCGCAAGTGATATGGGAGCAGATTGCTTTGCGTTGATTTTCACAAAGGTATAAGTGACAAACAGCTTTCTTGGGTCAAGTGATGACAAGAGAGGCATCGGAGAACATCTTGACAACTGGAAAGATCGAGGGGAAGAGAGGCAAAGGCAGACCAAGAAAAATGATGCTGGATGGATTGAGACGGTGGTATGAGGGAATATCATCAGCAGAGTTGATCCAGAACACCAAGGACAGAGATCTGTGGTATGGCACTTGATGATGATGATGATAAGAGCATTGGCCGTTTAGAAAGCACAAGCTGTGTACTGAACGTAATATTGTCTAGAAAATGACAAAAGCCAACAACTGCTGGGGTTAAATACGGCGTTCTATTAAAAAACAATGCAACGTATTTTCAATATTATAAGTTGAGACAGCGATTTGTGGTTTGTGAGGAAAACGTTAAAAATATCCTGGACAGAGAAGAAGACAAAGGCTGAGGTACTGAAAGCTGCAAATGTTACAAGACCAGTCTTCAACATCATAAGGGAATGACACATTCAATTTCTGGGGCATATTTAACAGAAGAGGCATAATAGAGAAATTAGCTTTATGTGGGGAACATATAACGCAAGAAAGATAAGGGAAACCAGAGAAAAACATTTGAGGAAACCTTAAATAGCTAAACAACAAATAATAAAATGTTGCATGTTGTTCGCAGGACGTTGAGATCAACCCCAACCCCAGGTTTATTTTCTAGGCCATTTTACCATCAGTAATTTGCCATTGCTTACTGAACGAGAAGTCAAAGTTTAGGTCCAACTGACCGAGGTAGGGGTCGAACCCTATACCGCGACATCAGCAGTATAATATAAACAAAACCAGCTTCATCAAAATATCAGACAACGGGGAAGATTGGAGAGTCGTATTTCTGATGACTGCTCTTCTTCTTCTTCGTTCGTCCGAAAAGCTTATTTTGAATGTAATTGCGTTGTGCCCGTTTACAGCAGATCTGCCCTCTTTGTGCTTTTCTGCCAACATATCCGACTATTTTAGGCATTTGTTGACCGGGTTAACCTTCCTGGGTCGACGTCTGCTCCAGACCCCGCACCCGACGAAGAGAAGAACATTATAAAGTACGTAACGCTTCTGGTAGCGCAGTGGCTAGCATGCTCGACTGCCGGTCAGATGGTCATGTCTTCGAATCGCCATCGAGGTGTATAAAAACAATGACCTAACTGCCAGGTCGACTAAGCCTTAAATAGGTACCAGGAAATGTAGCACGAAGTAAAGACGACCGGCGCCATATTGATCACATGACACGTCGAATACTGGTTCTTGTGTTTTTTCTTTCTTTCAGCGATAACTGTTTGCCGAGCGACTTTATCCGGCATGGCTTAGGAACAGGACGGTTCTCTTGAGGTTTTCAGTGCCTACCCCCTCCCCCTCTCCACGAGTTTGTCTCAGAGTGTTGCTCCCGTAGGCTATATTCTCCTCTCCCTACCTCTTCCACCCCCCCTCTCTCTCTCCTTCTATCTCTGTTTCTGTCTGTATGGAGAGTCAGGACATGCTCTAGGGCTGTGGTTCTCAATCTTTTTTGGTCCATGCACCCACTTCTCCATACGTTCAGAACGTCGTTTCCCCCTTTCGTATTTCATCCGTATAACCTTCCGCCCCCCCCCCCCCCTCGGCCCCTACACAGTATACGTAACAATTGAAGCTAAATTTAATAACACACACTAGACCAAGTCTAGACGTCAATATAAAACACGATTTGCGGGTCTACTTACGTTAGGAAGCGAATTTCAGAAGGGCGGAAGTACAAAACCGTAAAGTATGGTGGGAAAAACAATATCAAGTAAGCGGTTCTTGTATTAACGTGATCTTGAAATAATCTAAATTCCCCTCCTCCTCCTCCCCCCCCCCCCCCTTTTCCGGAACCCTAAAATTTTTCCCGGCTCCCCTTTCTTGGGGAGATGGGGATTTCCCCACCGGTTGAGAACCTCTACTCTAGGGTTTCCTTTGATGCCCAACAGTTGCAAGTGGCAGAGCCAGTGCGACCCATTCAATGAGGGGACGATTTGAGTCTACAATGTCCTTATTAAGTCTGAATATTCTTGTCTCCGCTTTTCTGCCAAGCTCATTTATATTGCCATGCTCTGGCCTGGATTCTTTGTTTCATTTCTCACAATTGTGCCTCACACATTGCTTTAGTTGCATTTTTACTTACCGAAAGCTCTATTATGGATAGTGCTTTTCTAGGTCGTTCATTTCCAAGGAGAGCACAGTCGACTGGTATCCACTACAAGACTAGTTAATGTTCTTGAAGATATATTTATGTTGTTTTTTATTTCATAGATATTATTGTTATGATTGAAGCATCGCCTGGGGGATTGACTTTCAGTTTGTGAAGACACGTCTTTTGGGGTTAGCTCTAATCGACTATGTAGTGTCTTTACCGTTGTAAGAAGTGCAATTGTCTCTGCCCCGACATTAGTACAAATCCATGATGTATCTGACTGGTCCAGCGTTGACTGATGTAATATCTTTGTGTTAGCTCTTAGGATGTTTCAGCCCTTTTGTTTTCACCACAGCATGTCTTTGGATATGCTGGATGGACTGAGACTGTGACATGAAGAATATCATCAGCAGAATTTATCCAAAGACCGATTTATAGAAAGGCCAGAATACCTGCGCCAGCTGGCAAGGCACATACTGATGATAATGAAGCCTTTGGATGACTCGTGTTTTGGTAGTTTCTAGGATTTTGCTTCCTGGTGTGTCTAGTGTCTAGAATAACCCCTAAACACCTGAGTACATGATTTTTATATAATAATATAGGGCGAGCACCATACACACAAACATCTTAATGCTTGTAAAAAGTACTTTGTCTTTACATTACGTTTCAGTCAAATTATTCTGTATATACAGTATGTTTTCAAGTACTATTTGCATATATAAAATTAAGACACGCCCATTAATGGAATTATTTAAGACACGCCCCTGTGGATTTATGGAAATGGATTAATCCGAACTTCAATATTTATTATTGTGGTGAGGCTTCCCAGCTGCAGAAACTTCTTGTAACCATTTTATAAAACTGGACAATGCATCTTGCAAATGTGAACTCACTCACAGCGTCAGATTTCTCACACACAGGGAGGGAATCCAGACTCGGCGCTTCATTTGTTTCTCACCGTGATCTATCGCCCGCGTTAGCAAGTTCTTTGAACTATATAAAGCTGGTGTATTCTCAGTGAGTCTCTTTGGAACCTTCTATAAATTCCAAGAGACATGCACCGTAAGATGTCTATTGTTTGATTGTTGTACTGAAAGTATACACACTTTGTTTACTAGTTCGATAAATTGTTGTGTTTGAAAACAAACAAACACATTATGTTGTGTGTAGGTGATTTAGAGATGTATTTTCGAGGGAATGTTTTTGATCCAACATTTATAAATATATTTTTTAAAACCAAAGATGTATAGGTATTATTTGAAACAAGCCGTTAAATGATTATAATGTTCACGTACAGTGTATCCCAGCTGAGTTAGACAAACGGTGCGTCTGTTCAGGGACGATTGTCTTGTATACTCAGAAGTACAATTTATATTTGTAGATAATGTTTGGTGAAAGTATGGGTTAACATTTCCCGTATCGCTCGCTATAGATGATGTTTGACACAGTAAGAAGTTAAAATAAAATCGTTGCAGGTGATGTTTGATAGAGAGATAAAAAATAATATTCCCCGTGCTGTAATATGTAATGCACGATATAAATAAAAGATAAACCGTTGTAGATGATAAACTAGTAGAGATTAGAGTTAAAATTTTCTATACCTAAATTGGTGATCTTTAGTAAAGATAAGAAACAACATTGCCCGTACCGTTATAGGTAAAGTTAGTTTGAGATCAAAGTTATAATGGCTTAACTGTTATAGGCTACGTTAACTAGAGACAGTAGGTAAAACTTCTATGTACTGCTACAGACGATGTGTTCTAAAGACAAGAGATGGCACTGTCCGTGATAGTATAGCTGATGTGTGACATAGATAACAATGCAGCCTTTACTGTAAGGGTATATATGATATTTAGCAGACATAAAAGTTAGAATTGCCTGTATTGATAAAGTAAATTTGTTAGCAGAGATGCGAGATAACATTGTAATATTTGTTACAGATAATTGTTAAAATACATATAACCATAATGATGTTATTTGGTCGATATAAAAGTAAAAATTATCTGTACAGATGTAGTCATTTTGATTGTACAGATAAGAGATAACATTGTTATCTTCGCTGACGATAAGAGTTACAATTGCTTGTAGATGTTATTTGGCAGATAGTAAAGTTAAAATTGTCTGTTCCAAAGAGACTCATTTTGTGTGTTGAGATAAGAGATAAATGTTGTCCGCGCTGATACTGGCAATGTTTGCCGCAGATAAGAGTTAAAATTATGTGTACATATATTAGTATTTTTAGTAGAGACATCATATAACTTAGCTCGTGCCGTCATAGATAATGCTTTGTAGCGTTAACATTTATTTTAACGTAATAGGTGATGTTTGGTACAGATAGAAGTCAAAATTTTCCACTGCCGTGATATGTGATGTTTGAGAGAGATAAGAGTTAACATTTCCCGCGCCATTAACGGTGATGTTTGGTTGATATAAGAGTTAGTAGCATTGCCCGCGAAATTAAAGGTGATGTATGGTGGATAAAATAGTTAACATTGCCGTTGCCGCTATAAGTGATGTGTGGCAGATGTAAGAGTTAACATTGTCGTTGCCGCTACAAGTTATGTGTGGCAGACGTAATAGTTAACATTGCCGTTGCCGCTGTAAGTGATGTGTGGCAGATATAAGAGTTAACATTGCCTTTGACGCTATGAGTGATATGTGGCAGATGTGAGAGTTAACATTGTCTGTGCCGCTATAAGTGATGTGTAGCAGATATAAGAGTTAACAGTGCCGTTACCGCTATGAGTGATATGTGGCAGATGTGAGAGTTAACATTGTCTGTGCAGCTATAAGTGATGTGTGGCAGATGTAAGAGTTAACATTGTCTTTGCCGATATAAGTCATGCGTGGCAGATGTGAGATTTAACATTGCCGTTGTCGCTATAAGTGATTTGTGGCAGATGTAAGAGTTAACATTGTCTTTGCCACTATAAGTGATGCATGGTAGAGATAAGAGTTAACATTGGCTTTGCTGCTATAAGTGATGTGGGGCAGATATAAGCGTTAACACTACTTATGACTTTATAAGTAATTTGTGGTAGATATAAGAGTTAACATTGTCTTTGCCGCTATAACTAATGCATGGTTGAGATAAAAGTTAACATTACCCATGACGTTATAAGTGATGCATGGTGGAAATAAGGGTTAACATTGCCCGTGCCATTAATGGTGATGTTTGGTGGATATAAGAGTTAACATTGCCTTTGCTTCTATAAGTGTTGTGTGGTAAAGATAAGAGTTAACATACACCGCTACGTTAATATTACTGTTTGTAGGTGTAGAGGTTAAAACTCCCCCGTGCCGTTGTGATGTTTGGTAGAGATAATAGTTCATGCCATTATAAGTGCAGTTTGATAGAGATAGATGTTGAAATTGCAGGCGCCTTTATAGATGATGTTTATTATTTTATATCTTTAGAAAGTAACAAGTTCCGCATGACGCACTCACATATCTTGGACTCTGCACCTATTTCACAATAGTTGATTGATACAATCTGTTTTTCAGCAGTTAGTTGATGTATTTAATTACTGGGATTTATTTATGGAGTTAGACTCTAACTGGTTCGCTTGTTTGTTAGTTTGGTAAGTTTTCACGTGCTTCGTAATTTCTTTCTTTAATTTTTCTATACTATACTATACTATACTATACTATACTATACTATACTATACTATACTATACTACACTATACTATGCTATGCTATACTATACTATACTATACTATACTATACCAGCACCCTATAATTTTGGTCTTGGCCTTCAACCTCTGAGCATTTTAGAGGCCGCCATCTGAGCGTGAGTGAATGTATACCACCATCCTGATCACGAAAGACGTATTTCAATAACAACGAGAGACAACCACGACTGGTACAGCATTTAACAGATTTTGTGCCAAGCAGAAAGTAGATTTGGACCAAACAAAAATGAAAGACGGAAAAAGGGAAGTAGGGGTGTGTCACAGTTATGACTTAAAAGTTTATAATAAGGTAGCATTTATGTTGTATTATAATCCAGTGACAACATTTCTGCGATATATAAGCCCATGGCAGATATGGGAAGTCGATAAAGACGATTAATCATCCCATGGCAGTGAATCAATTAAGGAAACAGATACTTAGATCCTGTGGAAAAAAGACAAACACAATTATAGGTACCAACAAGTACGTCAGGTCAGGAGAGAAGTATTTCCAGTGGAAAATCAATTTAAATCATATCAAAATGTTAAATATCATTTATTAGCAACCATCTTAAAATTCATTCAGTAGCATGTCCTTTGCAGAACCTCGCTCCCATAACAAACTTCTGGAAAACCTCTCCATCATAAGCAAGATGTCTCGCGTCCGATACACCCATCTGGAGATCATCCGCCACATCCTGCGACCATCTTTTCTTTGGCCTCCCTCTTCCTCACTTCCCAGTCATATACCCCTCCATTAATTATAATAAATAAATACGTTAAAATACGCCCCTGCTGTCTGAGTTTATTTAATTATAATAAATAAATACGTTAAAATACGCCACTGCTGTCTGAGTTTCGGTTATTGAAACCTTTGACAATAACACAACTGACATAACTCAAAATTAAATTATTGTGAACAAAAACAAACAATGTATGAACAAGTACACATAATTAGGTGATTATTAAAAAAAAAGGGAATGATGATGGAAGAGTGAGCAACTTCTGCGTGCTGTCAAAGATACTTCTAAGTTTTAATGTAAAATCGGGATATGTAGAACTCGATCCCACCCAGCCTGTCCACTATGCTTCATGTTATAACTCTTGCTAATAATTGCGTATACAATATAAGGCTGCGAGATGTGCGGATAAACGAGTTTGTCAAGTACAAGGTCAACAAAAAAATCTACTGACTGTATCTGGATGACGTACTTAGACGGAAGACACTTGTCCGTGACATCTTGATGTACTTAAAACTGAGACAACTGTTGGAAGGCGAATATGAACAAGCAGGTCGCTGCAATGTTTGTCACTGCGATATACAACCATTTGGACATCGGAAACTATCTTACGAGTGCCTTGATATGATATTCAAATGGTACAGTAGCGGAGGAAAGTATGCCTGACGGCCAGGAACAGTGTATGTAATGTGACGATAAGTGTGCGTTGCTTAAGAGCAGATAGCAGGAGCAGCGGTAGCATAGTGGCTAGACGCAAGTCTGGTGACCCGTTGGCCATGGATTCGAATCAGCATCGAGGCGGCTTTTAAATAATTGACCAGGATTCTTAGATCGGCCCAGCCTCAAATGGGACCCAGAACATGTCTTGACAATTAAAGACGGTCTGCTTGATAGTGACAAAATCACCCATTGAGAGCCGATAAGTCGACAAATCTGGGTCTAGCCACATACGTTCAATTCGCCTTCAGGCGTGTGTAAGGGTATTTTACTTACTTACCGAGACGACCGTACTAGGACGTTGAAAGCATTTGACATATTGCATGAGTGATCCGATGAAATGCTCCAGACAAGATCTTCTCAGGGTATGCGCGTCTTGGGCAAAAATCTAACATTTGATGAGTCCTCTCCAGGAACTCATTGTCGTCATGACACATTTGCGGTAAGCAAAGCAGCTTCGAAAGAGGAATTGAGTCTTTACTGCTTTTGCGGTGAGAAGAACTGTAGAAGAGAAAGCCATATATGTTTCTTTCTCCACATTGTTTTTTTTTTTTTCTTTTTTCTTTTTTTTTTTCGGTATGCATTATCTTTGGTTTTGCTATGTTAATATATCATCATCATCATCATCATCATCATCATCATCATCATCATCATCAAGTGTTAATATATAATTAGTGATTTTCACTATTCTTTTGGGTTGAGATTATTAGGTGTTCTATACCATTCTGTGATGTGGATAGTAATACTGTATCATCAGCATATCGAAACTCTGGTAATTCATGACCACCGATATTTAGGGCATCATATTGCTCCTTGGTTATAACATCTGTTACATCATCTCTGACATTTCTCATTATATTTTCGGCATAAACAAAAAGAGGGACAGCACACAGCCTGAGTGACTCCTTGCTTGATGCCAAAACCAATCTGATCTTTCGCCATCATATTCTAACCGTTGCTTTTTATGAGTTATACTACATATGATAGAAAGCCAGTTTTTCTAATGATTTCCCAAAGTTTCTAATGTTATACACAGCCTGTGGGAAAAAAAAAAAAAAAAACGAAAAAATGTTCCTCTTCTGTGTCTAAATCTAGCTAGAACCACGTTAATTTCGTCTTTAAATTTAGGAAATTACCAGAAGTGAATTTGATAGTGGGGTGACAGTTGGGAACAAAGTTGATAGTTGATAAAACAGCTCTATTTCTACTCATTAACTTCACTGAGACTAATGCAGTCATCGATATGGTTTAGGTAAAATAGAGAGATAGGGTCATAGTATCATCGTTCAGTAAGATACTCAAAATGTCCTATAAACACACAAGCGCAGATTGGTCCCATTTGCATGCCCATGGTAACACCACTAATTTGTGAGAAATAATAACAGTTCAATGTGAGAACAAATTAAGTGAACCTCAGTAGAGGATGATGAGGTATTATTCCACAATGACAAGTGACATATAAACTAAAGGCGATCTAATTTACCAATGACGAGTGACATAGAAAACGTGGTCATCTAACTTATCAGTGACGAGTGATAGAAAAACTAACAGATGGATCTAATTTATCAATGGCGATTGACAGAACAAATGGCGATCTAACTTACCATTTCCGAGTGACATAGAAGACTCGGCAATCTAACTTACCAATGACGAGTGACATTGAATAAAAGGCGATTAAACTTATTATTGACGAGTGACATAGAACAAACCGCGATCTAACTTACTGATAATCTAACTCACCAATGACGAATGACATAGAACAAACGTAGATATAACTTACTGAAAGATCTAACTTATCAATGACGAGTGATATAAAACAAACGGCAATCTAACGCACCATTGGGCAGAAGGAATCCTGCTGTGGTACATCTCTTCAACAGCTAGACGATAAAAATCTAAGTATTGCAAGCGCAATTTAGCCAAGAAACATGGCTTGACACATAGGAGAAAGCAAAGGGCTATAATATCAATGACAGACGAACATAGAGGAAACAGATATCTAACATATCAATAACACGTAGTTGAGGAGGAACATAATCGCATGCGCCGCCAGGTAAATAAACGATAATGGTCATAACGTCTTCACAGATAGAGACTCAATGTAGCTAAGAAGACGTATTTAGTTCACAAGTGGAATCTTCAGTTATCCTTACTGTTAATGGCAATTGACGACAAAATTCATCAATGTATGGGGATGTATATAATACACAATGAATGGATTAATCATAGTTTTATTCCCCTTAGCTGATAATTTCTGTAATAATATTCACCCCCCGCCCCCCCCCCCCCTTCCACCCCAAGAACACACAGTTACACACACACACACAAACACAAACACACACACACACACACACATACACACAGATACAATCAAACCTCGGTTTTCATTGCCTTCGATTTTCGTCGGTTTCGGTTTTCGTCGATTTTTTGTTTTTTAAATTGTTTCTGGTTTCGTCGATTGCCTCGAATTTTGTCGGCGTGGCCACATGACCCGGTTGCAATTTTGCGAAAACAAAAGGACCCACGCGTGCTTCTGCTCAGTTTGGCGTTATTTTACGTTGTGTGAGCATCTCTTGCTAATAATAAAATACGAGAGCGATATTAAGATTGCTGAAATCGGCCGCATGTACGGGGAAGTCGCCAGCCACGATAAGTTCCAATGTGGCGAAAAAGGAAGAAATAAAGGATGCTAACGTAGCGAAAGACACGAATATGCTAACGAAACAGAGATCGCAAACAATTGTAGTTGTTGAACAGTTATAATTAATTTGGATACATTAAAACCAGTTAGATGGCGATTCTGTTTCGGGGTCCAATCATATGAGGAAAAAAAAAAACACCAGACTGCTATATGCCGATCTCATTAAGAAAGTGCTTGGGACGAGTGCTAGTGTACTTAGTGGTTGCAAGGCCAGCAGAAAAGGGTTTGAAAAACTCCTAGCTTTATCTGTTCATAACTACCCTCTTTATTTCCCAGTTTAATAGCTGCTACTTGGTTCCAGTATATATTCTTTATTATTCTTAAATCTTTTCCATCAATGTTGATATCTTCCAACATTTTAATCAGCTCATCATGTTTTACTTTATCAAATGCCTTAGTATAATCTATGAAGCATAAATATATGTCTCTCTGTTTCTCTATTGATCTTTCTATTAGTGTTCGTAATATATATATTGCATTGTTTGTACCCTTTCCTTCCATAAAACCATACTGTTCTTCACTAATTTCCATTTTTATTTTCTTTCTTGTTCTTCTCATTATAATTCTGAGTAGAAGCTTAGTGACATTGTTTATGGGGTTAATTGTACGAAAGTCTTCGCATTCAATTGCTCTTGGTCTCTTTGGTATAGCTATAAATACAGATTTCAGCATATCACTGGGTAAATATCCGCTGTTGTAAATATTATTCAGCATTTTGGTTAATATATCTACCCCAAATTCTCCCAATATTTCTAATTCTTATACTGTGATTTCATCTGGCCCAGCTGTTTTTCCTTTCTTCATATGTTACTTAGCGTCAGCGACTTCTTCTTTTAGAATAGGTGGGCCTTCTAAGTTACTTTCTTCTGTTAATTCTTCCCTTTCTCCATTATCTAATTCTCTTATATACTCATTCCACTTTTTCATTATAGCACCTTCCTAAACACTCCAAATAGAAATGAAAATAGTGAATCCTGTAAATTTAAGAAATCTGAGACATTCAATTAAAATATTTAACAAGTAAGTTATTAGTTTGTCAATGACCTCATTGTTATCATCACAGATATCGTTCATATCGTTCATCACAGACATCAACACATATCGTGTTAAACTGTTACCAAAAGGAAATGTAATTTCTAGGAGCTCATAAGATAATGTAAAGGTGTGTCTTGATATCATGCAGTAAAAACACCATAAACTCATTGTTCGCCCCAAATGACCACATTTCCTGGGTTAGAGAGGTGGCAGTCCTATTATATGGCCAAGCAATCCAGGTATTTGTCTCATTGTCTTCCCTTGTTTTTCCCCTATCAAATTTGTCAATTGTCACTAGGTTTTCATGTTTATTTCTATCATCGCCAACAATCTTGACTACGTATAATTTCTCTAATCTATTTGCCGATTTAAGTTATCTTTGGAAGGATTTGTCTTATTCGTATTGCTAAAGGTTCGTGGTTTTCTATGCCTTTTCTGCAGAAACCAAAATCACACTGCCATTAGTTGTTTCTAAGATTGTCTGCATTTTTTCCATGTTTAACATGCATACAACTGTATCGGTTATATTGTTGTATAAGTATTTCTAAAATCCAATAGAATCGTTTGAGGTGTGGATATACTGTAGCATAGTTCGTATTTCATGTGGGGAAGAAGCAAACAAATGTTTAAGAAAGATGGAAAAGATGGGAATGGAAAGTGAGCTCATAAAAGAATTATAAAAAGTAAAGTGGGAGAAAAACCTATTTGACCACATAAAAAAAGCAGGGAACTCTTTAAAAAAATTATACTGGAGGGAAATTGGAAGCCAGTCGAGCAAAAGTTACGCGGCGATAAAAGTGGAAATATCATTAAGAGATGGACGGACAGCAGGCTGTCAGTATGCAGTAAGAACGAGTGACAGAAAGTGTTGAAAATCCATTACAGCCAATCTTTGTGGTGGGGACAGCACGTGATTGATTCATCAACATTTCAGATTCCCATGAAGGCAATGAGAAGTTGTAGATAAAGGAGGAAGGATAGGAGGCGAGAGAGGAGGAGGAGGCTGAGGACGAGGAGGATGAGGCTGAGGACGAGGGGGATCAGATGATGAAGAAGAAGAAGAAGAAGAAGAAGAAGAAGAAGAAGAAGAAGAAGAAGAAGAAGAAGAAGAAGAAGAAGAAGAAGAAGAAGAAGAAGAAGAAGAAGAAGAAGAAGAAGAAGAAGAAGAAGAAGAAGAAGAAGAAAGAGAAGGAGGAGAAGAAGAAGAAGAAGAAGAAGAAGAAGAAGAAGAAGAAGAAGAAGAAGAAGAAGAAGAAGAAGAAGAAGAAGAAGAAGAAGAAGAAGGAGGAGGAGGAGGAGGAGAAGAAGAAGAAGAAGAAGAAGAAGAAGAAGAAGAAGAAGAAGAAGAAGAAGAAGAAGAAGAAGAAGAAGAAGAAGAAGAAGAAGAAGAAGAAGAAGAAGAAGAAGAAGAAGAAGAAGAAAAAGAATAAGATATAACGGAAGTTGTATTTCAGCTAGCTCCGTTTTCTGTAAATATGATTCCAAGACCATTGCCAAAGGCTGGTCATCTTAAGGGTCAAAAGCTCATTAATCCTCACACGAGACGCCATTGATCCATTTCTGTATTAACGAGGAACAGTAGAAGGAAGCCTAGAGAAAATAAGATAGCTTAACACATTCTAACGTTCCCAGTTACTCAACCCCTGCTACTGGAAAGAATGGAGGCGCAGTGGGTAGCACGATTGCTTATCGTATGTTCGAATCCCCATTCAGGCGATAGTATAAAAAAAACTGACATGGACGACCAGGTCGACCAAGTCTAAAGTGGGTACCAATAAATGAAATGGGAAGTAAAGGCGGCGTCCGTGATATTGATCACATGACAAATCGAGTGCCAAATCGGGTATTGTCCCGAAGCAGAAATCTGATACGGACTTGTGATATGATAGCACCATTACGTTTTGTAGGTCTAAATGCATGGAGATCAGGTTGTCTAGTTGGTCTGGCGTCGAAGTACACTTGTTCCTGCAGCGAGGCGCCGTCGTCATTTGGAGGTGACAAGTTCGAATCCCGGTCGGTAACTATAGCTATCAAATTTTATGTTGTCTAGTGCGTCCTCTCATATCTACTTCCTTCTTCTCCTTCTATAAGCGCCAAACAATACTGTGTGTTTATTTATAAATGCACGGAGGAACAGGTGGTCTATCTGTCTCTCACTTTCGTAGGCGACGAGCCGATGAGTCGAAACCGCGTCCTACCGTGCTCATGACATCAACTCAGTTCGCTATCAACTTTGCTAACGCATCTACAAAGACGTGGAAAGGGATTATTTACTTGCTTGCTTACTTCCTTGTTTGTATTCTTGCTTCATTAATTAATTAATACTTTATTATTTACAGGGAAGAGGCCAACCGAAAGACCCCCAAATGCGATTTAGGGATGTGTGTAAACGAGACATGAAATCCCTGGGCATAGAATTGCGATTGCGAAGGTAGCCTTTTGCAAGATGAAAAACATACTGACCAATACAAATATATCAGTTGAAACGAGAAAAAGAGTGTTGAAGTGCTACATAGAACCTACACTTTTGTATGGATGTCAAATGTGGACAGTGAGCAGAAAAGCTGAAAAACATCTATATTATATTGGCACCTTGACGTCTTGACAGAAGATAGTTTGTTACATTGTGCTTCAAAAAGGCATAATAACTACTACCCATGGCGGTAGCGAATGTGACTGATAAGGCCTATTAGCGTTGTACATGTTCGTCCACAGTGGATGCATGTGAACACATGGCTATTTCCACCATCGTGCACCATCTCACGTCTGGTACGCTCGGTGAGTGACTTATCAGCAATAATTTTTTTCCTTTGTCTTTATTCCATTTCTGCTCCATGCAACACGTTTAGCAGCGACTTGCTCTCAAGGTGCATTATCAATGCCTGTATCAATTATGTCCCGCTGACACACATCCTTGTATCGTAATAGAGGCCGACCCTGAGATCTCCTACCCATCTGTAATTCACAAAAAATGATGTCCTTTTAGTATTCTACCATCATCTATCCTCCTAACGTGTCGTATTCATCCAAGTCTACGAACACCGAGCATGGAACAAACCGTCATACAACCTGATCTTTCCAATACTTCAGTATTTGTGATTTTGTCTTGCCACTTAATTACCAAGTATTCTTCGCAGACACCGTATATGAAAGATGTTTAAACGTCTCTATTGGTGTGAGTAAGTTTACCAGGCTTCACTGCAATAAAGAAGAGTGCTAAGGACACAGGCTTGATAGATAAGGACTTTTGTTTTGGCAGTAAGCTTCCTGTTCTCTCAGACTCTTTTTGTTAACCTGTTCATTGTTATTGCTGCCTTACCAATCCTGATGTTGATTTCTTGATCTAGGGATAATTTGCTATTCACATCTGATCCTAGATATGTGAAATGATCTACTGTCTCCAGTTCGGCGTCGTCAATAAAGATTGATGATACCTTATGTGCACCTTGTGACATAATCTGTGTCTCCTTTTTGCTAATCGCTAAACCAAATTCAGAACAAGCATTGGAGAATGCAGATAGTAGACGTTGTAATTCTTCCTCAGAGTGCGTTGTAATTGCAGCATCATCTGCAAAAAGCAACTCTCTGATCAGTACCCTCATAATTTTGGTCTTGACCTTCATTCTCTAAGCATTGTAAAGTCCGTCATCTGAGCGTGAGTGAATGTATACACCGGCATCATGATCATGAAAGGCATATTTCAGTAGAAGCGAAAAGTATATTCCAAAGAGGGTGGGAGATAGTACACAACCTTGCTTAACTCCACTCTTGATTTCAAACTCTTGATTATATTCTTCATGCCCGTGTGGAACGATTCCACAATGGACAGAAGAGATGGTGGGCAGCAAATCTTCATTAGTGCCATGAGAGACCCTCACGACTGACCAAATAAAATGCCTTTGTGAGGTCGATGAAGGCAATAAAAAGTGGCTGATTCTGTTCCCGGCATTTTTCTTGTATTCGTCGCAATGGGAATATCATATCAATGGTATTGATTAATTTGGTTATTTCGGGATTTGAGTATATTCCAAAGAGGGTGGGATATCAGTGGTAGACCGGTTCTGTCGAAACCCGCACTGCTATTCGCGGTAGACTTGATCTCCTAGGACTTGTAGTCTGCGCAGAACAATTCTAGCAAATACTTTTCCAACAATACACAGAAGTGAGATACCCCTATAGTTGTTGCAGTCGCTCCGATCGCCCTTGTTCTTGTACATTGTTATGATGCTTGAGAATCTTTGAAATCCTGTGGGACTTGTCCTTCTCGCCAGCAAAGCTTTATTAGCTGGTGGATCTGTAGAGTGAGTGTGTCTTGCCCATTCCTGATAACCTCTATTGGAATCCCATCCTTACCTGGAGCCTTGCAAGATGCAAGTTCATTTTTAGCACACTTAACTTCTGTTATGGTAGGAAATGTGTCCAGGTGGTCAAGAGTTGGCAGGACCTCTATGGCATTTAGGGCATCATCCGCTAGATTTGTCTCACTTGAGTAAAGCTCTAAAATAGTGCTCTACCCATCTATCCATCTGCTGTTTCTTATCAGTGAATTTCTCAAGTTAAGGTATTCAGTGGTGCATTTCTCTTGATCGTTGGACCACAGGTTTTCTTTAACCCTTCATACATGCTTCTGATGTTTCCCTTATCACTTGCATTTTGAATGGACTCACATAACATGATCCAATAATCATTTGCACACTGCCTGGCAGCCTTATGCACATCCTTCCTAGCTTGCTTCTCACTGAGACTGCTACGCGTTGTTCTTTCTTTATTTCTTAAGAGAGCTATCTTCTTTTTATCAATCAAGTGCTGCAGTGTCTGGCTGTTTGCCGCAAACCTGTCCTGCCTCTTGTTATTCACAGTGCCGTAAACCCCTACCGCTGTTTTATAAAGAGTTTCTTTAAGTTTAACCCACTTTTCAGTTGCTGTACAATTTTCTAATGTATCAGTGAAAGCGTCTTCAAGTTGCTGTTGGAACTCAAAACACTTATCAGGATTGTGGGGGTGTTAATAATATTAATCCTGGGGCTAGATTTGTGTTTAGCTGTAGTAGATTCCCTTGGTCTCAGTCTAACCCTTGCAACAACCAAAGAATGATCCGTATCACAGTCTGCACTGTGGTAACTTCGAGTTAATGATGTTTGGTTCAGATGTTGTCTCCATGTGATGATGAAGTCCAGCTGATGTCGATGGCCGGATCCTTGATGATTTCCCGTGACTTTGTGCAGCCCTTTATTTAAAAAAAAAAGGATTTTGTAATATATAGGTCATTTCTGGTGCAATGCTCTAACAGCCTGTGCCCATTTTCATTCATGAGACTGATGCTGTATTTTCCAAGGCACAATGGCCATGAACTCGAGTCCTTGCCCACACGAGCATTGAAATCATCGAGCATATAAATGTGGTCGGATTTTGGAACTGCCTAGATCACAGAGTCTAACTCCTTATAGAACGAATCCTTCACATCATCAGAGGAAGTGAGTCTCGGTGCATATGCAGTGATAGTGGTGGCAAAACCACAAGAGGTTGCCAAGCGCAGGGATAATAGTCTTTCATTACCTCCAGCTGGAATTTCAATCCCACACCATGTTGCCCTTTTTCTGTCTGCCCTCTAATCTTCCAAAAAAGGTGTAATTGTTTTCCCTGAATGACCCTTCCTCAGCGAGGCGAGCCTCCTGCAGGCCAGCAATATTAATGTTAAGACGATTGATTTCGACATCAATCACGTTTTTCTCACATCGTCAGTATTCGTCAGGTCAGTGGAAAATCCTGGACACATGGTTCTAACGTTCCAAGTTGCAAGCCGTAGGTTGAGGTTTCTATTTTCCTTTTAAGTAGTACATGGTGCATTGGTTTTACAGCCTGCGAGTTCAGATTTTGTTCTAACCCCAAGCACCCATTGAAGCAGACAGGCTGCGGCGGATCAGCACTCAATTAGCCGGGGGCTGCTTAGCTTGAGGCGAGCGTTAGCTGATCATTGACACATGCAGGTATGTCCCACCGTCAGAGGCAGCCCGTGGCGCCCCATGTTTACGCCAACTGACAAGGACTTATAACCCGTAGCTGCCACCTCTCGCTTTGATTCCGAGACAGATTAAGACCAGGGATGGGGTTAACCTCTCCATAGCACAAAGCCTGGCCTAAAATATAGAGACCGTGTGTTGCCCATACAGCATGATCACTCTCTCTGCTGCCTAGCTCACTCCAGAGGAATGATAACACCAATATATCTGAAACAAGACAAACTGCAGAAGGTGCCGGAGCAGCAAAGCAATGCTCTTACTGTCCGCCTGCCAGAGCTTCAATCCTAGACCAGCTGCCAAAAAAGGCTTAGGGCCTGGTCTGCCTTGCCATGACATTTTGTCTTTAGGTTGCATTTCCTCGCATCAGGATAAGGCTTGTACCCTCCTAATTACGCTCTTCCGCCCGAAGCCGTTGGCACAATGTGGGGGGGGGGGGGGGGGGGGGGGGGGGGGGGGGGGGGGAGGGGTGTCGGGTTTGGTAAACGCCGCCTAACATTCGGCGCTAACAGAAAGCAGGTAGTACTGTCTACTGTCGTACGGTAGCTCAGTCATATCTGGCTAAGACCTGACTTGTAGAAAAACATCTGTTGGCTGTGGAAATGTGGTTTCTGTTGACAATGCAAAGAATACCATGGACAGACAGAAAAAAAAAAAAACAATGAACAAGTCCTTCAGGAAACAAATGAAGATCGTAAACTGATTTGAAACATTTGACTTAGACAGTCAAAATATTTTGGGCATGTTATGAGAAGAAATTACTTAGTGACAACTGGCAAGATCGAAGTGAGGAGATCAAGGGAAGACCGAGAAGTAAATACCCGGATGGCTTGGCCACTTGGCATGGTCGAAACAGGAACACGGAGCTGATCCACGACTCTGGAGATCGAGCGATATGGCAAAACATGACCGCCCACGCTTATCGGCATGGCACATGATGGATGGAGACCCGGACACGTGGAAATGAGTTGTAACAGGCAGATGTTCCTGGAGAAGCGATGCACGAAACGGACTGGTGCTCTTTGAGCGCAATCTGATCCAACAAACTGAGGATAGGAGGCACATGCATAAAATGTAGTCACTTACTGCGGGACCAGCCTCGTCTACAGATGCCGAAGCTGTGACAGAGATTGTCACTCTCGCATTGGACAATACGTCTACAGATGCCGAAGCTGTGACAGAAATTGTCACTCTCGTATTGGACAATACAGTCACCAGTGTTGCTGCTAGATGCCTCCCCAGTGGCACAACTCTATAGTCCTACAGGACTGAAAGAGGCCTACTACTATTTAATTATTTACTTTTCTTAATCATTGGGACACAGGTCACTAGTCAACTCACGCCAAACTGTCCAATCAATTGCTCCTACTATGTCCTCCCCATATTAATACTATCCTTCTAATTTTCTTCTCCGTGTGTTTTCTATATCCCTCTAGTTCTTTAGTTGTGTGGGTTATAAACACAGGATTTTCTAGTTATACTATTATCAGCTTTTCTAAATGTGTATCTTATCCAGAGCCAGTGTGCTTCCCCACTTCATTATTCACTGGTATTTTTAAGTTATCTGCATGAGATTCACATTGATAATTCTGACATATCATTTTAGTTCTTACGTTCTGCGCTCGCATCAATGAATAAATGTGTATTGTTTATTAGTAATGTCTTTAGTTTTTCTCCACGTGTTAGATCAACATAGTAGTACTGATTTAAGGTCTTGACACTTAGAATTCTAAGTTTGATGCCAATTTTAATTTTGGTTGAGTTTCCCTTTACTTTTGTATTCCCATTTTAATATATCTACACCCCCCTCCCCCAATCCACAGTTCTGTCTACATTGCAACCTAATTAGGCTTGGTTTATTGTTATTTAGTCTTTCTCTTAGGCATTTGTAGACCTAATTTTGCGTTTGACTTACGTATATAGATAGTTTGGTAGTTACTGCGTTTCAACGGATCATTATTAATATTAGTGCTAAAGAGAACCAGCTACTACATTGTTAATGACATTATCTGATCACCATTAAGGCCCAGTTTATCACATTATAACACTATCCCTGTATTTATCTAACCAAACAAAACGTGTCAAATAACACAATCCTTCTATATAATGGCACCCGCAACAATTAAAATGTTATTACACCCGACGTGGAATCGATAATAGATTTTGTCCTATGCCTTGTGCAGTTGGCAAGACCGCAATATGACATTTCTATGTCAGCCAGCTTTCAGAATAAATCTGCGTTTATAATACCACATAGCGTGTCTGTATGAACTCACGAAATAATCGAATTTACAATTTGTTATATGGATTGAGCAATGCCTGAAGGACAGTTTGTGACTAGTAGACGTTTTGTGTTGCCAGCCTTCCAGCTTTTCTATGCTGTTTCTCGTATTGCATGTACTATGCATTCGGCTATTCTTTCAGTTATGTAAATATATGAATATGAAATAATGAATTCTTCCATTAATACGATCATTATGCAGACTGTGGATCAAATACGTGTTTTATATTCCTATACTAGCTGCATAGCAATAAGGTAGGATTATTGCAATATTTGTAAGCGTCTTTATTATTGTGTTTGGCCAAAAAATTTACACGTTTCATTAGTGTCACATTCTTAACTATTTCTACCTCAGATAGCTGTTCCATTAACCTCCTCTGTCCCATTCATTCAGTCCCAGAAAAATGCTAGTTAAACCCTCTTTTGTTTCAGTAAAACTGTCATATTAACTTACTCTATCCTTTTCATTTAGTTTTAGAAAATTGTTATTTGAACCTACTTATGTCTCAAACAGTTGTTTCATTAACCAAATCTATCCCTATCATTCTATTCTGTATCATTGCTGCTAGAACCTGCTTCTACCCAAAACAATTGTTACATTAACCCACACTATCCGTATAATTCTGTTATGTATCATTGCTGCTAGAACCTGCTTCTACCCAAAACAATTGTTACATTAACACACCATGTCCCACTCCTTCTGTTCTAGAAAATATTTTCTTGAACTTAATTCTGCCCCAGGCAGTTATGCATCATCTTATTGATTTCGACATTTAACAACATAAGGTAACTACGGTCTCGAACATAAGTCACTATCATCATGTAGAGAGTTGTTTGGAAAACGTCTCTCTCTTGACGGTCCGTCGAAAAATACGTCAATGTATGTTCATAGCCAGCCTGTTTTCAATGTCCGATGTTCATCTTTGTGCTGGTAGACCTCTGCATCTTTTTCTTCCAGGAACCATGCCTTCCGCACAGCTCTTTCCAAACCACTATGACATTCAAAATGTCTAAAGAAATAAGGATGCTTCAAATGAAAACCTTAATTTTCTTTTCCAAGTGAATATATTCTGAAAAAGTAAAGAACAAATGTATCATTTTCCGATGTAATCACCACTGCGCTCAATACAAGTCCTCCAGCGCCGATAAAGTGCTTGGATTCCAGTAGAAAATAATTCTCTTGGTCGCTACTCGGCATGCCTGACCCAGCCTTGAACAGTCTGTCACAGAAGTTACGCTGTTTTGAAACTTCATACTCCACTCACACACTTGCTGGACTGACAGGCATGCATCACCATACCGGACCTTCATTCGCTGATGGATTAATGTATGTTTCACCCCTTCACTGATAAAAAAGAAAAAAAAAACGGATAACAGAACGCTGCTCATTTTTGGCGCATGTCAAAAGTGGGGACGCCATCTTTAAACTGTCCTTATGACGTCACCATGTTCGTCTGTACCGTGATGTCATGTGCTTAACCCTCTTGGTATTTTTGACAACAATATTGCCAGGTTACAAGACTGATGGTTATTGTAATTTCTATCACACTTTTAAGGTCATCATTTGAAGGCCCCATATTTTAAAAGTTCGTGACATGGACGCTGTCTATGAGCCAGTTTTCTTGTAGTCAGTGTAGTCATTCGAGGGTCTTCTCCGTGATTATATGTTGTGTTTTGTGTATGTATGTGTTTGCTGATGAAGGCTAGTCGCCGCAATGTCTTGTATGTTTCGTAATTCTGTTCTGTAAAGCTGCATTACTTTGTGTTATTTTATATTGTTTACATTTCTACAGCTTAACCACAGTTCCACCAAATTTTATTCATATTTGAGTAATTGCGAGATGGTTTCCCGAGAGGAAAGATGGATATTCTCAGAATTGTTACTTTAATTTGTTTGCTGGTGTGGTGCCATAGTTTCTTAATCCTGGACAGAAGTTGCTTGAGAAATTATGTGATGTATGAAATGGCCAATGATTGTATAACTAATAGCATAGGAAAATAAATGTGCCAGTTACATATGCCAATTGTAAATGTTAGAAATTACAATATGTCACTTGTAAAGCTGTGTGTTAGTTATCGTGGTAAAAGGAGTACATTGTTGTTGTTTATTGTTTGTAAATGTATAAGGACTCACTCTAGGCATTTGGGTTTGAGTCTGTGAGCAATAAAATACCAGACACCTGTGGGTGAACATGACGAAGATAGGGCTAACCCCGACCAGTCTGAAAGTGCTGTGCTAAATCATATCCTAGTGACATCCCAGCATGCCTCTCCGCGGATGTGAAATATCTGCAGTGGTCTTTCGCATTACGGTGATTTTTGAGCTTGGAGAAGAAAATGACATCTCTGTAACACAGTTCCCGTGGAGATGTTACTTCAGTACCGGGTCAAGAGGAAAGTCTGAACATCAAGCTCACCCCAATAGATAAAAATCCATTTAAGAGCCCAGACGGTCATCTGAAGTGCACGGCATGGACTTAAGAATGAATAAATACACCCAATCTTTTAAAAGATTCTCAACCATCTACCATATACAAAAGTGTCTACACTAGTGTCTATCTTCATGTCAATGATATCTCTGTTCCTAATCCACCTGATCCACGGCTCTGGTGATCGTGTAAGATGGCGAAACATGACCGCTAACGCTTAAGGACATGGCACATGATGAATGAATGAATCCACACTTGCATTAAGCGCAATAGTTGTGGGGCTGAAACTTCCGCCTAGCCTTGATTACGCTGTGTGAGTGTTTATTTACTGCATCTATGGGATTATCTATCCATTGATTTCTTGGTCTGAAACACGCGTCCTGTGGCATGACCCTGCTGTGGATATGTGAAGTGTTAGGACCATCACACTTTTGTAGACCTGAGTGCATGGAGGAAAACTGCGAGTAGTGAAAGACGAGAGTAGGCATCGATTCATGTCCGACTGCACTCATGCATCTGTCTGCGTAATGTCCTAAACGTTACACCAATGCGCCGGCTTTTTTTTTGGGGGGGGGTCTTTCTCTAGCTAAATACCGATATTTAATTTTGGTTGAACGTTTTTATAGGTAGTTCATATAATTTCATTCTCATCATCTGTTCAAACCACTTTTCTTGTCTCTCAACACAGAATGTAACACGTATCACATTTAAGATGTAGTTTTTAACGCTGACTTATGCTCACATCAATCTACTTTGAGAAGGGGAATATACACTTTCAATAGAACGTTATATAATTCTCTTGTGAATTCAAGGGAGAAAATCGAATAGAAATGCTGCTGTAGTAAGATGATCACATGGGAAAAGAAAACACAAACACACGGAGAAGGGAATTAGAGATGGAAGTGAATAATTTGAGGAGGACATGGACGGAGCTGAATGGGATAGCTGAGGATAGACGGTCGTGGAGTGAGTGGGTTGAGGGCGTATATTCCAATGGAGAGAGAGAGAGAGAGAGAGAGAGAGAGAGAGAGAGAGAGAGAGAGAGAGAGAGAGAGAGAGGGAGAGAGAGAGAGAGAGAGAGATGGCTGCTGTCTGCAATCATCAATTATGACCTCCTGGGTACTTAACATATACTAGAGTGCAGGATACAAAATACAGATGAGCCACGAAATGCAAATATCTGTTTCTGGGTACGTCCTGTATTTTGTTGCTGTTTGGGGGGTATTTTCATTGCGCCTGTTTACAGCAGAGCTGTGATATTTGGGCCGAGACACCCGACTTAAATAAACATTTACGGCATTATAAATTATAAAGATAATTTGTAGTTAAAAATAACGATGTATGTTAACAGATATAGAATACAAAAGCAAGGTACCACTTGTAGAAAACAGTAACATATCTTACTTTTTTTCCCTGACCGCTACCTTTTTGCGTAGTAGATGGATATTTTCATCTCCTACGTGTAATTTGTGTGCCAGGATGTAAAACCAGGAGTTTTTCTCAAGATCTGCGCCGATGCTACAGAGTTTCGTGCATTGAGCGAAGCAATCCTTGAATGAATTTTCGCAGCGTGTGTGGTTCTGTGGTGTTCGTTTTTTTTTTCAACATGGCGGAACAATTTGTGTGTTCCTTGCGGATGGCAGTGAACAAAACAAGACGGCGGGGCCAACGTGGTGGCCGCAAGCGACGCAAGCGTGGAGGGGTAAGACGTTTTAGACTTAAATTTGACCGTCTGGGCCTCAGGTATACTCGCATCCTATATTGGAACTGCGCCAGCGTAAAACAACTTGGCCCTATTCTCGAAAACCTGGTTTACAGGAACGACATTGTAGCACTCCAGGAGACGAGACTGGGTGATCAGTTACTCAAAGTGGCCGGCTTTAAATGTTTCTACAACAGGCGACAATTGGGATTGGCGATTCTCATCCGCGATAGTATGGTTGCTTCAGAGCTAGATATGTCCAGCTGGGACAATGACGACATACAAATACAGGCGGTCAGAGTTCAATCCGGTCTACCATTCGTGTTGGTTAATGTTTATGCCCGTAACGCGTGTGTGGATTCCCAGAGGTGGCCGTGCTTAAGTGACATATTAGGTCATGAAAAAAATGTCATTTTCTGTTGCGATTTCAACGCTAAAGGCAGATCATGGGGAAACATTTCCTCCAACACACAGGGGGAGGAGCTCGAGACTGCACTTGAAACCATTGACCTGGTTTGTATCAACAGTGGCTGTGTCACGAAGACAGCTAGCCGTCCAGATGATGAGGACAGTGCTATTGATCTGGCGCTGGTTTCTCCTTTACTCACTACAATGTGTAGATAGGGTGTCCTATGGTACCACGGCAGCGACCACCACCCTTGCAGCATATTGGTGGAGAAAGGCAGAACCAGGCAGCACAAGTCAACGATCAAGACTTTCTGGTATGACAACACAGGGCAAAATGTGGTGAGTAAAATAAGGCGCAACAAGGGCAGAAAGATTCAGGGGAGGAAAAAACAGCTGGGAGCAGCCACCTTGGTGGAATTTTGAGGTGGAGAAGGCCTGGATGGATAAGCGTAGTGCTGTAAGGAAATGGCAAAACGCCAAGAAGAACAGAGTTGCCCATCCTGGTCCCTGCATGCACTTAGAAAGAGAGATGCACACAAAAGTAAGCTATTAAAAAAAAACTGGTTAAGGTGGTTAAAGGTGAAAAATGGGCAGAGGTATGTCAAAGAGTAAGCACAGACAAGTCACTGAAATTGTTCTGGCGACTACATAAAAGCATGAGTGGGGTAGTTAAGAATAAGAGAATTTCTGACTTCCAAGGTGCTGACCTCATTTGGCAGAGGACTGTCGAGAACAAGGGCAAAGCCATCTTCGAATGCTATCTAGAGCAGAACAACCAGACAGACATGAGAGGCCGAAATCTTGCCAAGGAGGTCACCTCAGACAGGTGTAAGGCCCAGAACATTTCGGATGAAGACACAGTGACAGTGAAAGAAATCAAGGCTGTGCTTCGACGATAAAAAAAACAGCGCTCCAGGGCCAGATGGCATAAGATATGACGACATCAATAGGTGTACCGACAACGAGCTAGAGAAACTAGCAGACATGTACAACAACAGTACAGGGAGTGCTAGCATCAAGGAGGGTTGGTTGGTTACACAGATATCTGATTCCCTTGCCGAAACCTGGCAAAGACCACACAGAAATTCAGGGATATCGAGTAATAACCTTGCAGAATACAATAGGCAAGCTGCTAGAGATGTTGATTGCCAGAAAAATATCAAGCCAGCTAGAGAAGCAAGGTGTTTTCCCACATACCCTGGGAGGGTACCGTCCCAAAAGAGAAACCTGGACCAATGCAGCAGTTTTTGCCCATGATGTTTATGAAGGTTTCCACTCAGGCATTGAAACCTTTGCTGCAGCGATTGATCTTGAGGACGCGTACAACAGAGTACCATTGGATTTTCTAATGCTTCAGCTTCTTGAACTCAAGATAAGTCCGTTCCTCCTTAGTTGGATCGCTGCAACCCTCTTCCAACGGAAAGTAGTTTTTAGATGTGGCAGTTGGACTTCGGAACCAACAACAATATATCCTGGCCTACCAAAGGGATCACCATTATCTCCGGTGCTGTTCAACGCCTACACAGTGAGAATCACCAGCGAGCAGATCACTGGACCGGGAGGACATTGTCATATGCCGACGATGTTTTAGTGTATCGTCAGGGTAAGGATAGAGATCAGGTTGCTGTGGAACTGCAAACCGAACTCAATCGCATAAGTACTTGGTGTGCTGAAGCTGGGGCAATGGTCAACCCAACAAAGGCAACAGTGACATGGTTCTCTTTGAATAATCATATTGTCAACACTCCAACACCAACTGTTAATCTGTGTTCAGAGACTGTGGAAAGAACGCAGGCAATGAATTACCTGGGGATACGTTTTGATCGAAGCCTTGCTTATAATGAGCACATAGACCAGGTGATAACAAAGGCCAAGCGGGGTTTGGCTGCGATGCGGATGATGGCGGCAGCAAACTGTGAGCAGCGCAATCTATGCCTCCTGTATGAGGGGCTGGTCATGTCTGTTTTTGAGTATGCGATGGCAATCCTGACTCTCAGCCGTAAGCAGATAGAAAGGATGGAAAGGATACAAAACGAAGCTATGCGCATTATTCTTGGATGTACAAGAGATACAGCATGCAGGGCGATGCGCTACCTTCTTGATTTTCCAACCATTGAAGACAGACTACAAATTTGCAGAGCACGTGCCTACCTCAGAGTTAACGCAAACACACAACATCCACTGCATAGTGAAATTAGGAAGGTGAAGGGCAGCAGGTTAAAAAGAGGAAGGTCGTGGATGGGTCAAGCCGAAGACATTCTTCAACAGGTGTGTTCACTGGAGGACTTAGAACCTGGCGAGGAGTGGGTACAAGTGCCAACAGATTTCTGTACGTCCTTTTAAGTTTGCATCCAAATAGACAGAAAATGCAGACATGAAAATCCGGCTGCTGTGGAGGCGGAAGTACAAGAGTTGATTTTCGAGATTTCGTTAGACGGTGATGCTGTCATCTACACAGATGGGTCGGTCGTCCGACATGTGAGAAGCTCATGGGCCTTCACGGCGCGGGCCGGAGGGAGAATTGTGAAGGAGGACTCTGGTGCTTTTGTTGAGACCACAAGTAGCCTGACTATGGAAGTCATGGCAGTAAGTAAAGCAATAACATGGCTCGAGACACAGACATTCAATAGGGCATGTTTCCTTAGTGACTCAATGAGCATGCTCAAGAGGATAGAGGAGGGGTCGATCCGAAGAGAGTGGTTGCTGTCTCTGGAGTGGTCTCGGCTGACAAAGATTAGTTTCATCTTCGTGCCAGGGCATGCGGGAGTACAAGGAAATGAGCGGGCTGACAAGCTCGCAGGTAAGGCTAAGGTGGAGGGCGGACGCGCCATGGACCAGGCTGACATTCTGAATGCACTACGAGAAGTAAGACTTGTGCGAGAACCAAGTGATGACTGCGAATCTACAACCATGGTCAGACTGCGAGAGCAGCAAATCAAAAGAGGGGTGGCCAAATAAGAACACTACGCAGGAAGCCAAAGAAGATTGATAAACCAACACAGAACTGGTGTCGTTAGCCGCTACACGCTGCGGGATTTGCTGAGGAGGGGATCCGAGCACTTATGGATTGAATGGTTCGATGTGCAATGAGGATGATCTGTCGACTAACTAACTGCGTGGCCGAATGAATAAGACTGTTAGCTCATAAACGTCTGTTGTCCTGATACAGAGGGAGCGTGTTCAACCCCTAAACCGGGTATTTGGGACTAAAATGTTTACTTCTTGATATTGACTTGGGGACGTAAACTACAAGTACCTCAGAAGTCTGAGTGGGTTCGCCTAATGGCGACGGACACTGGCAACAGGGAAAGCTAATTCGCACACACACGAATCAGTCCAGTGCACTAGAGGTAGTCAGCACGTGTGTGGACAACGAATGCTCTCAAAGCGAATGAACAAAAATATTCTTTAAGCTGAAATATACTTACTTAAACATGGAAAGTATACTTACCTAAACATCGAAATATACTTACCAAAACATCGAAATATATTTACCTAAACATATAAATATACTTACCTAAACATCGACAATATACTTACCTAGATATCAACAATATACTTACCTAAAAATCGAAAATATACTTACCTAAACATCGACAATTTACTCACCTATATAAAGAGGGTTGGCTATTGAAGACGATAAAACAAAGTAAATTGATATATTCTGGTCACTTTAAACGTCCTGGAAGTTGTGAGAGAACAATAATGGAAGGGTATATGCCGGGGAAGAGAGGAAGAGGAAGCCCAAAGAGAAGATGGGTGCAGGATGTGGCAGATGATCTCCAGATGGGTGTATCAGACGCCGGACATCTTGCTTGTGATCGAGAACTTTTCCCGGAAGGTTGTTATGGGAGCGAGGTTCTGCAAAGGACATGCTGCTGAATTAATGAATACATCGAAAACAATTATATCATTAAGTACAATAGGAGACTGTAGCCGCGGTAGCGCAGTGGTTAGAACATGTACTTGCCGGATCGGTGGCCAAGTATTCGAATCCTAGCCGAGGCTGCCAGGACGACCTAGCCTAAAATGGTACCAGGAAAGGTCCTTTGTAGTACAGGCGGCCGAGGTGATTTCAACAACGTCATCCATCAAGTGCGATTTGTCTGTTGGGACTAACACTATATATCCAAACACGCCCCTAAAGCGTCTGAACAAAATGGAACTGTGGTAGAACAGTAGCTAATGCATTAAACTGTCGCCCAGTTGTTTGGGTTGACCTTTCCTTGAGATTGGTTTTTTTCTACGGACCGCATGGCCCCGGGGTCGTCTTAAATAAATTGCGTGTCCTTTGCCCCTAGTGGCTGTTTGTGACTTACTAGGCAATTTTATGTTCCGTAGTTTGCCATCGCTTTCTGAACGAGAAGTCAACATTTATGTCCAGCTGACAGACAAGCATACAAGCACATATTGATTCCTGAATGGGCAAGCTGCTGGCTATATGGTTCAAGGAACATTTGAAGTTGCTGATTCTGTTCTGCCAGAAGCAATGGCAAGGACAGAAGCAATGCAGAGACAATAATCAATATGACCATGTGAAACGAACTCACTACGTCAGAAGCCAATGTTTAACCTCGTTAAACCCCTCACTTAAGCCCGCCCCGGAGTCGTCCTAGTGTCATACAAATTAGAATCATAAAACGTCATCGGAAGATACAAGTGACAGACTGGAGACTGATTCCGTCACCCTTCAAGTGCTGGTTAGCCTTCACACAGGGCCCAAGTACATATCACTGGTATGTGGAACATGGAAACCACTGCGTCGACTAAAATAATTTAAGGCGCTTTCGAAATCAGCTGCAGGCCAATTTGAAGCAGGTATCTTTGCGTTGAGTTCGATGGTATGCGACTCGGCTTTTAGAAAGCGTTGGCAAAATACTGAACGTATATTTGCCCAGTAAATCACAAAAGGCCATACATGATGGAGCGGAAGGTAAAGTCCTGTACAGAACATGCAACTAACTTTAAAATAACATTACATTGCTAACCGAAATGATGACTAATAACAATAAGGGAAAAAGACTAACCGGAGAGAGAGAGAGAGAGAGAGAGAGAGAGAGAGAGAGAGAGAGAGAGAGAGAAAGAGAGAGAAAGAAAGAGAGAGAGAGAGAGAGAGAGAGACAGACAGACAGACAGACAGACAAACAGACAGACAGACAGACAGACAGAGAGTGTAAGAGAGAGAAAACATATTTATATAAAAGAATCCCATTCTCCAACATTTTATTCAACAGCTTCGATTCTCAAACATATTATATCACACCCCCCCCCCCCCCCCCCCCCGTCATTCTCCATAAGAATATATCACACAACCCACTCACCAACTTAATATATCAACTAATACGCTGATAAGTGCCCATGTCGCCACGAAAGACTGCCGCGTAGATTCTCTCAACTGACTGCCTCCATCTCTTTATCACACAAGTTGCTACATTATCTTCTTATTTTTCTCTAGACAAAAATGTGTGTTGGCTTCTTTTGATATTTGTTATAAACTGTCTTTGTGTCTTAGCTTTCTGGGAAAAAAAATAATTAGTTAACGTATGTTGGCTGTTTAAGGTGCTAGTTGTTTAGACCAACAATGTTGTGAAGAAATCGATGTGTGAAATCCATATAATGTATAGTAAGATAACCGCATATACTGGTAATGATTGGCATTTTTAGAAGACACAAGGCACAATGTATTTAAAGAAACATTGCCCCGTAAGTAAATATAAAGCTGTGGCGCGCTAATTGGAAGGTGCGACCTCAAAATAATAACAAAAACAACATAAAACATGTCATCCTCCTCTTTCTTTCTTTCTTTCTTTCTTTCTTTCTTTCTTTCTTTCTTTCTTTCTTTCTTTCTTTCTTTCTTTCTTTCTTTTCTTTCTTTCTTTCTATATTCTGCCTCGTCAGCATTGATATTTTTCCATCCGGCAGATAATCAATTAGAGATATCCCGTGAGAGTTCTGGTGTTTCATATAGTACTATTTATAGTCTGGTAGATTCAATGAATTCATTTTGTAATGGGGCCACCCCAAATTTCTGTTTTCCGCCACGTCAAAATGCTGTAGCTAAAACTGCCAAGTTTCAAGCTAATGCAACTCATGCTTGAGAGGTGGGATGGACTCCAGCTGGATAAATCCCTCCTGAAGATGGGACAGATCTAGCAATCCGACAGTGGATATTAACTGCACTTTATATTATTTCTAAAAGTGAAACTCCACTGATGTTAAGGGTAAACAACTTCAGACTGTTAACGGACTCATTCATTTCACTCATTCAGTAGCATGTCCTTTGCAGAACCTCGCTCCCATAACAACCTTCCGGAAAACCTCTCGATCATAAGCAAGATGTCCCGCGTCCGATACACCCATCTGGAGATCATCCGCCACATCCTCAACCCATCTTCTCTTTTGCCTTCCTATTCCTCTCTTCCCAGTCATATACCCCATCCATTATTGTTCTTTCCAAACTTTCGTGACGTTTCAAGTGACCAAAACATTTCAGTTTTCTTTGTTTTATCCTCTTTAATAGCCAACCTTCTTTACTATTCAACTCTTGAAGTATGGATTGTATTTGTTCTTTTCTTTATCCAAGATATCTTAGAACTCGTCTATAATATTTATATTCAAAGGCCTGTACCCGCTGTTCAGCTTGTTTAGTAAGTATCAATGTCTCACAGGTGTATGTTGCAATGGGGAAAAAATGCTCTTAAAAATCTAATTTTTGTAGTTTTATCTATCCCACTCCACAATTTATTCAGTTGTTTTAGTTTTTGAAGAGCAATAGATAGTCAAAGGACGACGAGATAGAAACAAAAACAGTGAACATTTGCACCAACTCATGCTACTAAACTTGTTCACATACGTTTTGTGTCAGACGTCGTTGTGGTGCAGGGGTTACAGAGGCAATTCGCAATCCCGCATACGCGTTCGAATCACAGCTGCAGGCAATGTGAAAGCAGATCGCCTTGCGCTGGTTTCACACAGGTCGTTCAGAAACACACTGACAAACTACTGATTGTAAACTTTGCCAAGAAATCAAAAACAAACCTTTTGTGTAAACTATCTATCTCTTACAGTGGTGATTAATTTGATTGTTAATTTGATTGCCTAACATGTTTGGTCTAAACCTACTGTTTGTTTGGTAATGAGTTAGTTAAGTAATATAGCTTGCGACAAGAATAATTAACATGTCAGAATGCAACTACGTGAATTATTTTATACACAGATATACCAATACCTAAATAACCACTCAAACCATTAAAATGAGGAGCGGCTGGCCGAGTGGCTAGAAATCAGGATTCTCCTTTGGGAGACCCGGGTTCGAATCTTCGGTAAGGTGTGGAAATATTTTGTGTGTCGTGGGCAAAATGAAAACTCTAACCTGCACAGTTCGCTGAGACTGCACTAGCCAGGGGCCCTAATTCCTCAGGCTCAAGACCCCCCCCCCCCCCCCCCCTTTTTTTTTTCTCGACATACACCGCAAGGTACTATATTGGCAGTATTATAAACTGTATTGACAGTTTTTGACTTGACCATTAAAATAACCTCAGGATTACATTTACAGTTATTTAAAAGCACTCACATAAAACATAGGCAACTAAAAGCAGAGTTCGGATTAAATCCTGCCCATTTATTTCGCACGAGTTCATTAATGGATCACGTCTTCCATTTAGTTCTGTGATCTAAGCTGACACACAGCCTAGAACGCAATGACTGCTAAGTCTGCACCTTGCCACAGATGGCCCGATAAGCGGATGAGACACGGAATTATCAACCTCAAATGTTGAAACAAAAGGACGCCATGATGTCTAATCACGCACTCAGTTCACATGCGAATACCCGTAAATGCTGGATTCTAATTCCGAAATGTCACGCAGCGCTGCAGGTCTTTCTTTCTTTCTTTCTTTCTTTCTTTCTTTCTTTCTTTCTTTCTTTCTTTCTTTCTTTCTTTCTTTCTTTCTTTCTTTCTTTCTTTCTTTCTTTCTTTCCGTCCGTCCGTCCGTCCGTCCGTCCGTCCGACCGTCTGTCTGTCAGTCTGTCTGTCTGTCTGTCTGTCTGTCTGTCTGTCTGTCTGTCTGTCTGTCTGTCTTT
The DNA here is from genome assembly GCA_014155875.1 of Cepaea nemoralis. Taxonomy (NCBI): domain Eukaryota; kingdom Metazoa; phylum Mollusca; class Gastropoda; order Stylommatophora; family Helicidae; genus Cepaea; species Cepaea nemoralis. The sequence goes on along the minus strand of JACEFZ010027602.1, from coordinate 353,797 downwards.
TAGGGCAAATACTAGGCAAAACAATTAAATGGCAGAGAAGATGGTGACATCATATCAAATGGTGAAATGTTTTGCACTGTTTCGTCAAACCTATGACTCACTACATCCGACTTCAATAGCATTTGTTCGGGTTTGTTGTCCCTAGAATTTGACTGTCCACAGTCAGATTACAAGGCAGCAGTTCAGCGCATCGCTTCGTCAGGTTCCTACCCTTTGACCTATCCGACATGGAAGACCCCACTAGTATCTGCATTACCACGGTCGGCATAGCTCTTGGGGTCTCTGGAACACGAAAACCCCATCATGACGACGAGGTGGATAAGCAGCCGAGGAAACAGAGAGGATTGGTTAGTTTTAGTAGCCAATAGGTCTCTGCAGACAAGGCACCTGAAAGGGGAAAGTCTAGAGGACAGTTTTCCGTGTGGATTGGTGTCTGCTTACAATACGATATTAAAAACCTATGGAGGAAACAACACCAACCAACCTGTATGTTCTTACAGTCTAGTGTATTCTCTGTGGATTTGTGTCTGCTTACAATAAGATACATAAAACCTGTGGAGGAAACAACATCAACCAACCTTATGTTCTTAGTGTATTCCCTGGGGATTGATGTCTGCTTACAATAAGATACATAAAACCTGTGGAGGAAACAACATCAACCAACCTTATGTTCTTAGTGTATTCCCTGGGGATTGGTGTCTGCTTACAATAAGATACATAAAACCTGTGGAGGAAAACAACACCAACCAACATGTATGTTCTTACAGTCTAGTGTATTCTCTGTGGATTTGTGTCTGCTTACAATAAGATACATAAAACCTGTGGAGGAAACAACACCAACCAACATGTATGTTCTTATAGTCTAGTGTATTCTCTGTGGATTTGTGTCTGCTTACAATAAGATACATAAAACCTGTGGAGGAAACAACACCAACCAACATGTATGTTCTTACAGTCTAGTGTATTCTCTGTGGATTTGTGTCTGCTTACAATAAGATACATAAAACCTGTGGAGGAAACAACACCAACCAACCTTATGTTCTTAGTGTATTCCCTGGGGATTGATGTCTGCTTACAATAAGATACGTACAACCTGTGGAGGAAACAATACCAACCAACCTGTATGTTCTTACAGTCTAGTGTATTCTCTGTGGATTTGTGTCTGCTTACAATAAGATACATAAAACCCGTGGAGGAAACAACATCAACCAACCTGTAAGTTCTTCCAGTCTAGTGTATTCTCCGTGGATTTGTGATTGCTTACAATACGATACCTTAAACCTGTGGAGGAAACAATACCAACCAACCTGTATGTTCGTCCAGTCTAGTGTATTTCCTCTGGATTGGTGTCTTCTTACAATAAGATACCTACAACCTGTGCAGGAAACATTACAAACGAATCTTTATGTTCAAACGCTAAAGGTGTGAGGATCAAATTCATTGCAAGGGGATTTAATCCATCTCTAGGAAAAGCGGCTAGCCGCCAGACTTGATCGCCGGACGCAGCACGAACTCAGTAGCTCTAATGATGACCCCTCAGGGTTTCGGGGAAACAAGTGGCACTCGTGGTCTACACGATGTATTCCGAACACAAACCCATGACCTTTAGAGCGGAGGGTTGATGGCTTGTCCACTTTCCCATGGAGAATTCCCATCCGAACCCCTTTCCCGGCAAGGTCTGTATATGCTGTGCTATATGCTGTGCTATATTTTGTAATATTTGCTGTGCTTCCCTATATGATGTGCTATATACTGTCCTATGTGCTGTGCTATATACTGTGCCATATGCTGTCATATTTGCTGTGCTATATGCTGTGCTGAAACCTTTTGTTGCAAGCTAATCTGCATCTCACAGATATGAAATTATGCACCCGTCTTGTTATTGAGCAAGGAGAGGGGAAGTTATAGCCGTACAGTACAATCTCCCATGGAGATAATACTTAGGTATCGGGTCGAGAGAACAGTCTCTACATCAAGCTCACCTCAATAGATCTAATTCCAATTCAGGGCCTAGATGATCTGACGTCAATGCATTAGATCTAAGATTTAAATCCCAGTCTTCCAGAATATATGGAACCAAGCAGCCTATAGAGAGCATACCGCTGTATGTATTCTCACACATTGGAGTACTCTGTATTAGATCAACATAGCACTCACCTATTGACGTTTCTGTGAATCGTGAACTGACGAATCATGACATTTAAAACTTAGTGACAACTGGCAAGATTGATTGGAAAAGATCTAGGGAAAGACAGTGAGGTAACACTCTGGATGGCTTAGCAACATGGTATAATAAAGACAAGAAAACATACCTGAAGCAAAGGCACCCACATTCTCCATTGAGTGTCGACTGTTCTATAAAATATGGCGCCAGCACTATTCGCCCACTGAGCGGAAAGACATGTAACAAGGTCTTGAACTTACTACTTACTAACACAGTGGATCTGGGCTCGCTCTCCAGGTTTTAATCTGCCTCATACAATAGATAGCAGAGATCTCTCTGGAAAGGGCTCTGAAGAAATTGTCAGACGGACCTGCGTGTCCAATTCTTAACCCATTGAAAATAAAGCTTGTTCGTTCGTTTGTTCGTTCCTACTGACCATCATTTGCCGCTCGTAAATTGACAACAGGAACCTTGTGTATGCACCACACACTTCTTATGGTTGGTAAGCGAGTTTCATCATCATCATCATGTGATCTACCAACCTGCGTTAAAGTACATTCATAGATCTCAGTCATTTGGTTATTGTATCAATTGTGTGGATGTTATTCCTTCATGCCACCATCCAAACCTATCCAGCATCCTTTCTCTCGGGTGGAACCTGCCTCTTGTTCTGCCTCTGATCTGTCCTGATGTCAGGGTATTTTCCAACGCCGTTCTTCTCATGAATGATCGAAGAACACATTTTGTTTTATTTTCTTACCAGGGCGCTTCAAATAAAAGCCTTAAAGATGTGATTGAAATTACAATAACCACGTCATTGTCTTGTAACCTGACAATATTGTTGTGAAGGATGTCAAGGGTGTTCAGGACGTGACATCCCAGTGCAGATGAACACGATGACGTCATAAGGACAGTTTAAAGATGGCCGTCCCAATTTTGACACTCACCAAAGAGGAGCACCTTTCTGTTATCCGTTTCTTGATCAGTGAAGTGTAAAACGTATAGAAATTCATCGGAGAATGAAGATTCAGTATGGTGATGCATGCCTGATAGTCCAGCAAGTGCATGTGGCGTAGGAAGCTTCAAAATGGCGTGAATTCTGTGACAGACTGTTCACGACCAGGTCAGGCACACCGAGTAGTGACCAAGAGAATTATTTTCTACAGGAATCCAAGCACTTTATCAGCGCTAGAGGACTTGCATTGAACACAATGGTGACTAGTTGGAAAACTGATACAATTGCTTTTCACTCTTTCAGAATATGTTCACCAAACAAAAACAAAAACAAAAAAACATTTTAGGTTTTCATTTGAAGCCACCTCGTATACTTGTATATAGTGTTCTACTTTAATTAGCCTTTCCCAGGCAGTCGTTGTCAGTTACTTTGGCAGTCCGAGGTATTCGTAAGATACGTCTCAGACACCACGTCTCCGTTGTCTCCAAGCCTTTAAGTAGGCTTAAGTTGGCTATTTGTTTAGCCTGTCTCTTGTGCATTGATTGTAAGCATTTGACGGCTTTCATGATGTATGATCTGTCCTTTAAATAACGTTATGACGCTATTACTATTATATTCCAATCCTGAAAAGATTACTGTGAAAATAACGGCAGAGTAAATGATAGATGGGGTTTCTTGCTTGAAGGCATTATCCTGTTGTCGGCTATAGCCGAAAGAGGCCGTCGCTATTTTCGAGTGCATTATTGAACTGCATTGGGTAGAAACGTCTTCATTAATGAGGCTTCTGTCTTGTTAGTGAGTCTGTTGGCTTGTCAGTGTCTTGAAACTTGTTTTTCTTTTAAGCGAGTTTGCGTTATCGTTATACGTTTGTTGTTGAGTCAGTTCGTGTCTTAGTCAACGTCAAATAGAGAATATACTTTTTCGCTTCCGTTCGTGCCGCGCCGCGCGTAATTGCGTACTTTGACCATGATCATGTCATATTCATATGATAAGTGCTGACCAATAAATAAAAGAGCAAGTGCTTATCGTCCCAAGATGCATAGGTTCTGTTTCTGATCGTTGAGAAAATGGCCGGGTTGATCCAAATTCCGCCCAAAGAAGCTCAAAGAGCAGTGATTCAGTGTCTTTCATTTGAAGGATGTCGACCAGTGGACATTCATCAAAGAATGCAGGCAGCGTACGGTAACATATGTGTGTCTAAGACAACAGCGACAGACTGGGCACGAATGTTTCTGAAAGGACGTCAGTTAACGACAGATCGTCGACGGCCGGGTCAAGCGCATATTGTTGCAACAGAAGAAAAAAAACATCGCCAAATTTGATGCATAGTACAGATGAACCGTTGTGGAAGCATACACTCCCTAGCGAAAGTATTTGTTGTGTCAATTGGGACAATTCAAAAGGTCGTTCGTAAGAAACGGCAATATCGGAAGGTATCTTCACAGTGGGTACCACGGATGTTGACCAACTACCAAAAAGAGGAACACATGGGATGGTGTTTGAACCACTTGCTGGGTTACAGAGTGGAGGATGATACATTTCTTGTCCGCATAGTGGCAGGCGATGAATCATGGTATCACCACTTTGAGCCGAGCAGCAAAAGAGAGAGCATGCAATGGAAGCATGCTGGATCACCAAAAGCCAAACAATTCAAGTTACAGGTTTCCGCTGGTAAGGTTATGCTGAGCGCATTGTTTGACCATGAAGGACTATTGTTGGCCGACATTAAAGAACCTGGTGTCAACATCAACTCTACCTACTACTTGCAAACATTAGACAAGCTGGAAAAAAAAAAACCATCAAAAATAAACGACCCGGCATGCTTTCTCGTGGTGTGATTTTGTTGCACGATAATGCTCGTCCGCATGTCGCAAAGATTGTGCAGGAGGCATTAGCAAGGAAGAAGTGGGAAATTCTGCAACATCCAGCCTATAGTTCTGATTTGTCACCATGTGATTTTCATTTGTTCGGACCTCTAAAAAAAAAGCTCTCAAGGGGCAACGATTTCACACAGATGCAGACGTAATGAACGCAGTAAAACTAGGTTCAGTGAGCAACCACAATCCTCTTTTGTGGACGGCTCTCGCCGCCTATCTAAGCAATGGGATGCTTGCCTGAATGCCTACGGCGACTTCTTCTGACCAACCCATGGTGCATAATTAATTCAAAATGAATGCTTTGTTTAATTCTACGACATCTGTTAATGTTTCTTTCATGCTTTTGTTATAAAGCTATTGGAACGGGTTTCAAATGAACGCCCTTAATATATATATATATATATATATATATATATATATATATATATATATATATATATATATATATATATATATATATATATATATATATATCTTATATATAAAAGGCAATGCGTGTGGATGTGTATGTCTGTATGTATGTCCCTTATGCGTTCGCGAACGGCCCATCCGATTGAGATGAAATTTTCTACACGTCTTCCTCTCATTCCAGCGCTGGCAACTGTCATATTTTTTTCTTCTTCTTCCTCCTCCTCCCTCCTCCCCCTCCCTAAATACGTACGTAAATATATGATGATGATGATGAAAGAATCCCCGAACCAAAACGCTTGAAAAAGCGAAGAAAATGACGTGACTACACAGAATCGTCACACGGCAATCATCATCATCATCAAGTGCCGTGCCGGCTGGCGTAGGCGTTCATTGCTCTCCGTAGATCTCGGTCATTGGTTTTCTGGATCAACTCTGCTGCTGATATATATTCCTCCATGCCACGGCAATATCAATAACAATTCATCTTTTTATATGTAAGGAAGTTATCTACAGTCATGTAGAAGGGAAGAGCAATCAATGGAAGGACCGAAATCACAGAACCTAGACGAGAATGAATTCGGAATGGCGAACTCCCTCCTCCTCTCTTCTCCTCCTCCCTCCTCCTCCCTTCCTCCTCCCTCCTCCTCCCTCTACCTCCTCCCTCCACCCTCCTCATCTCTCCTCCTCCTCCCTCCTCCTCCTCTTCCTCCTCTTTCTACATCCTCCCCCTCCTCCCTCTCCCTCCTCCTTCTCCCTCTTCCTTCTCCCTCTTCCTCTCCCCTCCTTCTCCATCCTTCTTCTCCCTCCGCCTCCTCCCTCCTCCTCTCTCCTCTTCCCTCCTCCTCCCTCTCCCTCCTCATCCCTCCTCCTCCCTCCTCCTCCTCCTGCCT
>JACEFZ010027602.1:295000-342500 GCA_014155875.1 Cepaea nemoralis | reverse complement strand
TGACCGAAAAATCACTAGTAGAATTTCACTAGCACAGTAGGATGCGTTCAGTTTGAGGATTTCACTAGCACAGTGGGATGCTTTCAGCTTGAGGATTTGTTAACCTTTCTTTTACAAGGATTCACTTGGATATATTGTCTGGGTCATCTTGGTTTGCGGGACAACGAGCAACGTGATTTATGGACTTCAAGAGGACCAGTATTTGTAAGACTCAAGATTGATAAGGAAGACATTGTTAACACTATCTTTTAACGACAGTTGGTTGAATATATCGAGAAAAGTTGAAACAAATGATGGATTTAACTATGCTTGTGTTTGGAATTAAGTGTGATTTCAATGTCGGAGGAGAGTTACTAGACTTATTTATGACCAGTGTATTACTGAAACGATCAACATCTAAAACCTACTGGCGCTGCTAAGGGATTATGAGCAGTGCGGGTTTGCTTGGAGGGATATGATGTCTCCAAGTAAATGAGAACATCCTGAGAACAGGTAAATCGGTTGGGTTATTTTAGAAAAGCCTTAACGTCTGACGCCAAATCCCACCCCCCCCCCTCCACCCCCACTCCCAGTAATATACATATGCTCACTTTGAACTCAAGCGTAGTCTCCATACACGTGCTACTACTTCTAGTGCATTGACTGAGGTTTGCATGTGGATTAGCTTTTCCTTTTACCAGAGTCCCTCACCATCAGGCGAACCTACTCCGACTTCTGAAATACTTGTAGTTTACGTCCCCAAGTCAAGGACAAGAAGGGAACTGTTTAGTCCAACTGATCGGTGTAGGGGTTGAACCCGCTACGCCGCCATTAGCACACAGGATGTTTAAGAACGAGCACTGATGTCCATTTGATCATGTTGACCTCCTGGTGGAAGATGTTTGGGCGCCGTCATTATGTGGAGGCGGCAAGTTCGAACTCCGGTCTTTCACTTATGTCTTTCATTGTTTGTAATACATAATGTGTCTTGTAATCTGGATTTCTTTCCACTATTTCTGCGAGTGCCAATAAATATGTGAAAATGTATTTCTCATCAACGTTCGCATCCATCTACAAACATTACGCAAGGCTGTTGGGTAATCTGGATCACATCTCCCATCTTATTACGCAATAAGATTAACGTATTTCTATTTAAAGTTGTCATTAATTTAACGGAAGCCGCCGTAAAGAAGTTGTTAGCATATTTGCCTCAACTAATATAATCCCCTCACCTTGGATTTTTAAAATAGATCTAGGATCCCAGATCGACTCAGCCTAAAATGGGTATGTATGGAAAGTAACGGCGGCTGCAGTGATACTGACCCATCACCCATCGTATGCCGATTGGTCTTTAAAAATGTGGGTCCTGAATGCCCAATGCGTCTTGCATGTAAAAGGGTCCTTTAGTTTACTTACTACATCCAATACACCTCAAAGCCCGTAGAAGGATTCTTTGCCTTTACTTATTTACTACATCAAATATGCTTCAAAGCCTGTAGAAGGGTTCGGTACTTTACTTACCACATCCAATACACCTCAAAGCCTGCAGAAGGGTTCTTTGCTTTACTTATTTACTACATCCAATACACCTCAAAGCCTGTAGAAGGATTCTTTTCTTTACTTATTTACTACGAGAGTGAGTCATTAAGTAAGTCACGCAATTCTGTGGGATGGCAGGTAAATGTAGTTGGTGTTTTCTACAGGTGTCATTAGGTGACAGCGACATCGAACATTATATTCCTGTTCGTCAGGTGGTGCTAGGTGTCTCATGCGCATGCGCAGCGCATAAACAAAATCGCGACTGTACTAAGAGAGTGTTCAACCAAAGCGCGACGTGCTGTTGTGCTTTTTTTGTGGGCAAAAGGAAATGCTTTCTGTTTATGCTGACAATTGTTTGTCCCGTATAGCAGTGAATAACTGGGTAGAAAAATTTACCCAAGGACGCTCTAAAATTGTTCATGAAATCCGATCTAGTCGTCCTGTTGAGATTGAAACAGAAGTATCCGTGCAGCGGGTGGAGGAGATGATTAGAGGTCACAGGCGAGTAACGATAGACTCTGTAGCATCTGCACATGGTTCAGCATACAGCATAATGCATGATCGATTGAAATTTAAGAAAGTATGCTCAAGGTGGGTACCCAGACAATTGAAGGAGGAACACAAAATGAACCGATTTTGCCTGTCCTTGGACCATCTCTGTCGATACGAAGATGAAGGAGAAGACATGCTGAACAGAACTGTTACTGGGGACGAATCATGGGTGCATCACTACCAGCCCGAATCAAAGCTTGCTTCAATGCTATGGAAACATCCTTCTTCGCCTTGTGTAATAAAATTCAGGGTTACGCCATCAGCAGGGAAAGTTATGCTGAAAGTGTTCTGGGATTGTCAAGTTCTCCCCCCCCCCCCTTCCCTCGACACCCTAAAATTCCACCTGGGGGAGGGGGCAATTCCCCACTGGTTGAGAACCACTGCTCTAGACTCAGCAAGAAAGGGGGGGGGGGGATGGCAACGTCGCCCTTCCCTCCCTCACTCCTTCCAATATAACTATTCATTACGTGAAGTTTGGTGGGATTGTCAAGTAGTGTTTTTAACCAATTTCAAGAAGAAATGTGACAATGTGAATTCTGAATCGTACTATGAAGTTCTATCGATGATTCATTATGCAATTCGAAGAAAATGTCCAGGACTGGTGACTAAAGGAGTGTTGCTTCTTCATGACAATGCCAGACCACACACGGCTCGATTAACTCAGGAGAAAATTAATGAACTAAGGTGGGAAGTTCTGGAACACTTACAGCCCCTAGCGATTTCCACCTTTTTGGTCCACTGAAAACCACCTTGGCGGGAGACATTTCGCGAATGACGCCGAAGTTGAATGTGAAGTGAAAACGTGGTTTAGAAAACAGAGCACGGAATTCTATGCCGCCTGTTTGGAGGACTGATAAAACGATGGGATAAGTGCATCAATGTTGGTGGAAATTATGTTGAGAAATAATGGGACAATGTATGTATAAAAATTAATTTGTTTCAGGTTGTTATCATATTTAGTTCTTTTTCTAAAGCCATGTGTGACTTACTTATTGACTTCCCCGCGTATATCTGATATGCCTCAAATACCGTAGAAGGGTTCTGTACTTTACTTTACTTACAATAGCTAATACGCCCCACAGTGTGTGTAGAAGGGTTCTGTACTTTATTTTACTTACTACATCCAATACGCCTCAAAACCTGTAGAAAGGTTCTATACTTTCAATCAATCAATCATGTGCCATGCCGGAAAGCGTGGGCGGTCATGATTCGCCATTTCACTCGATCACCAGAGTCGTGGATCAGCTCAGTGTTCCTGTCTCGTCCATGCCATGTGGCCAAGCCATCCAGGTATTTTCCTCTCGGTCTTCCTCTTGGTCTGTTCCCTTCGATCTTGCCAGCTGTCACTAAGTTCTCCAGTCCATTTCTTCTCATAACATGTCCAAAAAATTTTGACTGTCTACGTCTAATTTCTCTAATCAATCTACGATTTTCATTTGTCTCTTGTAGTACTTGGTCATTGGTTTTTCTATCTGTCCATGGTATTCTTTGCATTTTCCTCAGAAACCACATTTCTGCAGCCATCAGATGTTTTTCAGCTTGAGTGCACATAGTCCAAGTTTCACATCCATACAAAAGAACACGCTCTATGTATCCCCTCAACACTCTTTTTCTCGTTTCAATTGACATCATTTTATTGGTCAGAATGTTTTTCATCTTGCTAAAGGCTACTTTCGCAATGGCGATTCTTGTTCTAATCTCTTCAAGGCATCTGCCATCAGATGTTATGACTGTTCCGAGATAATTGAACCGATTCAATTGTTGAAGAATATTCCCATTTACTTGTATATTACATTGTGGTGCTTCGTTCTTCCTAGTGACGACCATAACCTGTGTCTTCCTACAATTTAATTCCAACCCCAGCTGCTCACTGTGTACAACAACAGCGTCTACTAATTGTTGCAGATCCTGTGCATTGTCTGCAATCAATACTGTATCATCTGCATATCTAATGTTTTTTATGTTTCGTCCTCCATTGCTGATTCCATTTAGGTCTTCTACATTTCTGAAAATATTGTCACTGTATAGGGAAAAAAGATCTGGAGACATTACACATCCCTGCCTAACACCTCTCTTAATAGGTTGATATTGTCCTACTTCATTGTCAATCCTTATGGCAGCTTGTTGTTTCCAATATATGTTTTTTATAAGTCTAATGTCCTTCCCATCAATTTGTAGATCTGCAAGCATATCCACAATGTTGACATGTCTAACTCTATCAAAAGCCTTTGTGTAGTCAATAAAGCAAAGATGTATATCCTTGTTTACTTCTAAAGCACGTTCAATAACTGTTCGCAGCATATACACAGCATTTACTGTACCCTTTCCTTCTACAAACCCACATTGTTCTTCCCCTATTTCAGGTTGTATTTTCTTCCTCACTCTTTGCATGATAATTCGTAACAAAATCTTTGTGATGTGACTCATTATACTAATTGTTCTATGTTGATCACATTCTAAGGTTCCTGATTTCTTTGGGATTGCAATAAATACAGAATTACATAATTCAGAAGGTATATCTCCAGTATCATATAATGTGTTCAGCAGTCTAGTGACTTGCTCTAGTCCAAATTCTTCTAAAGCTTTAATCATTTCTGTTGTGATGTTATCTGATTTCTTTGGGATTGCAATAAATACAGAATTACATAATTCAGAAGGTATATCTCCAGTATCATATAATGTGTTCAGCAGTCTAGTGACTTGCTCTAGTCCAAATTCTTCTAAAGCTTTAATCATTTCTGTTGTGATGTTATCTGCACCGGGGGCCTTGCCAGCTTTCATATGCTTAAGAACATTTTGAACCTCCATCTTTAAAATTTCTGGTCCTTCATTATTAAATCTAATAGCATACTGTTCCTCTCTGTTATCATTATACAGGTCTTTCACATAATCTGTCCATACATGTAGAATCTGATCTTTTTCTATTATAATTTTGCCATCTTTAGTTTTTAGACAGCCTGTTGATGTACTTGTTCTTTTATTAGTAAGTTCCTGAATTCTTTTGTGCACTAATTTGGTATTTTGACTGTTGTGTTGTTTTTCAATTTCTAAGCACTTTACCTCAAGCCATGATTCTTTTGCCTTCCTACATAATACTTTGACTTGTCTGTGAATTTCTTCATATTTGGCAGGATTATTTTTGTTGAGTCTTCTTGTTTCCATTAAGTGTAAAATTTCCTCAGTCATCCATTTCTTACGACCCACCTTCTTTAATTTTGGAATAGTTGTTTCTGCAGCCACATTGATTGAATTCTTTAACATTTCCCATTGATCATCCACATCCTGGAATAGGATCTCTAGCTCAGACAATATTTCAAATCTGTTCTGTACTTCTATGTTGAATTTGTTTTGTATTTCCTTGTCATTACTCAATGTACACAAGTCATATTTAGTGTTTCCTGTTATATACTTGACTTTCTTCAACTTTATCCTCAATGTTCTATACTTTACTTACTTACAATAGCCAAAACACCTCATAGAGTGTAGAAGTTTTCTGTATTATACTTACTACATCCAATACTCCTCAAAGCCTGCAGAAGGGTTCTGTGCTGTACTTACTACATCCTATTCGCCTCACAGTGTGTAGTAGGGTTCTTTGCTTTACTTACTTACTACATCCAATTTGCCTCAAAGCCTGTAGAAGGGAATTTTGCTTTACTTACTTATTACATCCAATTCGCCTCATAGTGTGTAGAAGGGTTCTTTGCTTTACTTACTTACTACATCCAATACTCCTCAAAACCTGTAGAAGGGTTCTTTGTTTTACCTACTTACTACATCCAATTCGCCTCAAAGCCTGTAGAAAGGAATTTTGCTTTACGTACTTTCTACATACAATACGCCTCAAAGTGTGTAGAAGGGTTCGTTACGTGTGTTATTATTTTAATAATAACAGTAAGGCACTGGCGTATAAATCAGTACACACCAGACAACAGGTTTCCTAAGGCTCACGAAATTCAAAGCCATCATCTGGAGGTCAGCATGCTCGAATGGATAAGAATACTCGTTTTTAAACATCATGTGTGCTGATGCCCAGATAGTAAGTTAAACCCTTACACAGGTCAGTTGGATTAAAATGCTGTCTGCTCTTCCTTGACTTGGGGATGTAAATTACACGTGCCTCTGAAGTGGGAGTGAGTGGTTCACTTGGTGGCGAGGGACACTGGTAATAGGAAAGCTAATACTAGAAATAGTAGCATGTGTATTGACTACGCTCGAGTTCAAAACTAGCGGACGTTTAAAACAAAAACCACCACCTGTACCTTATGTGTGCGCCTGGCTGAGGGAGCAAGTGCACTTCAACCATGGCATTTTATCTCGTCGAGCGTCCTACGTAAGGTGTGTATTTGCAGATAGCCATCTTTCTTTCTTTTACGACCAAATTATACTATTTATTGCATTATCCAGCGTCGTATATGTCCATATTGGGCCGAAGACAATGTTAAATGAAAAATCTCAAATCCGTCGAGGAATCATTACCAACGCAGGCTCAATCCCAGCCACTCTGTATGTGCTGTGCTGAATAAACGACATGTTTACATCATAGCATGCCCCTATGTAGATGTGAAGTTCCAGTACTGGTCAATTACACCCCGCCGAGTTCTGATCTCGGAGATGGTAAAGAAAGCTCTGCATACACAGTGCCGGTAGTAATGGTACTTTGATACCTTGTCTGGAGGTAAGTCTCTAAAGCAGCCAACTTCAGATAGATGTAAGTCATGGACAAGCCTCGGACAACCTGCATGTCATTGATCTTTACTTGAGAGTGAAAACCCAAAGTCGTAGAGAGGATTCGCAACCGATCAACCAACCATCCAACCAACCAACATTTCAACCAACCATAAAACCAACCAACCAATCAACCAACCATCCAGTCATCCAACAATCCAACAAACCAATCAATCAACCATCCAATCATCCAACAATCCAACCAACCAACCAATCAACCATCCAATCATCCAACAATCCAACCAACCAACCAATCATCCAATCAACCAACAATCCAACCAACCAATCAATCAACCATCCAATAATCCAACAATCCAACCATCCAACATTCCAACCAACCATGCAACCATCCACCCAATAAACCAACCATCCAACCAATCAAACCACCACACTGCCAGGCGTACAACCAACCAACATTCCAGCCAAAAATCCAAACAACCAACCAATCATCCAACCATCCAACAATCCAACCAACCAACCAATCCACCATCCAACTATCCATCCAATCAACATTCCAACCAACCACTCAACCATCCAACCAGTCAACATTCCAACCAACCAACCAACCATCCAACCAGTCAACATTCCAACCACTCAATCATCCAACCAAACAACATTCCAACCAACCAACCAACCTACCAACCAACCAACCAACCAACCAACCAGTCATCCAACCATCAAACCAATCAACCTGCCATCCAAGCAACCAATATTCCAACCAATTATCGAACGATTCAACCAATCAACTATCCATCTAACCAACCATCCAACCAATCAACCATCAATCCAACCAACCATCCAACCATCCAACCAATCAACCATCCATCCAACCAACCACCCAACCATCCATCCAACCAACCAACATTCCAACCATCAATCCAACCATTCAACCAATCAAACATCCGTCGAACCAACTAGCCAACCAACTAACCAATCAACCAACCAACCAAAGATCCATCCAGCCATCCATCCAACCAACGAACTATACAACCAACCAACCAATAAACCAATCATCCAACCAATCAAACCATCCACATAACCAGCCGTACGACCAACCAACATTACAGCCAACCATCCAACCAACCAATTAAACAACCATCCAACAATCCAACCAACCAACCAACCATCCAACCAAACAACCAATCATCCAACCATTCAACCAAACAACATTCCAACCAACCAACCAACCAACCAACCAATCAACCAGTCATCCAACCATCAAACCAATCAACTAGCCATCCATGCAGCCAATATTCAAACCAATTATCCAACGATTCAACCAATCAACTATCCATCCAACCAACCATCCACTCAACCATCCATCCAACCAACCATCCAACCAATCAACCATCCATTCAACCAACCAACCAACCACGCAACCATCCATCCAACCAACCAATCACCCAACCATCCATCCAACCAACCATCCACTCAAACATCCATCCAACCAACCACCCAACCATCCATTCAACCAATCAATCACCCAACTATCCATCCAACCAACCGGCCATCCAACCAATTAACATTCCAACCATCAACCCAACCATTCAACCAATCAACCATACATCCAACCAACCAGCCAACCACTAACCAATCAACCAACCAACCAACGATCCATCCAGCCATCCATTCAACCAACCAACTATACAACCAACCAACCACCCAAACACCCAACCATCCAATCAACCAACCAATCAATCAACCAACCATCCAACCAACCATGAAACCAACCAACCAACCATCCAACCATCCATAGTAAAATAGAAGTTCCATCAACTGGAGCCTGCCATGAATATGTGAAATGCTGGGAAAATCACGTGTGTTAGACTGGAGTGTACGTGGGAATATAAATCCGGTAACGAGCGTCGAAAGATGGCATCATACCATTCATGCCTTTGTCAGCTGAACGTCCAAACCTTTACACCAGCCCGCGCCCGCTCAAACATCTTATTTGACTACAAATTATGCTAACAGTAATTGCGTTTACTCTTGAAACATACCAGTTGATTACTGTTTGTTGTATGTCATTTGTCAGATCGGAAGGTAAACAACAGAAAGAAACATATCAACTGTAAAGTGCGTGAAGACCTACTAGGGTACCGACCATCAAGCCACAAGACGTAAACAACATTCTGAATGCCAGAAACGCTAACGTTTAGAAGCAGCAGTTGATTGCAGTACTGTCCCTGTAGATTTTAGTAATCAAGAATTTAACAAAGACTTTCTACCACTCACGACATTCACTGAAATAGGAAGCGATTCTGTGGTTTGTTTAGTTCTAAAGATCGAACATTCGTAGTGATTGGAGGAGGGTGAAAATAATGCAATTAAATTTGTGTGAAAATACGGAATGACTGTGGGTTGTTTGGAAAATTAACAGCTAATTCATAAAATAACGAAACAGTTAACATGAACATTCGTGGTAGTGACCTTATTGAAATAATTAACCTCAGTCTCAGTAATCTATGTAATTTCACATATATTAGACACATAGATCTCTTCCATCATATGCCGTCACTGGCAGCCGCTATGGCGCAGTGGTTAGTGAACTCCCAAGTGTAGTCTGGGTTCATTTACCAACAGTGACCATTTTGCTTCAGCCAGTACAGCTCTTAGACAAACTCATCCTTAAATCATGGGTGCCAGAATCTTTATGGAGTATTCTAGATATTTTCTGGGAAAGAACGGTGACGAGGAAGGGAACTGGCCAAGCCACATAATTTCACAGTGGAAGCTTAACACAGGGTGTATTTGTAATGGACCAGGGTCTTTGAAAATATTGCCGTTCCGATTTTGTATTTACCCTCTATGAACCCATGTAACGTTTTTATGGAACTACGTTTTATAACATCAGTCTCGGAAATAATAAACTTATTACAATGAGGTGGCTGTCACATGTATTACATGCAGTTGAACTTTCCCTATATATATGTCTGACTGTCTGTCATTCAGTCTGTCATTCAGTCAGTCTGCCTGTCATTCAGTCTCTCTGTCTGTCCATCATTCAGTCTGTATGACTGTTATTAAGTCTGTCTGTCATTAAGTCTATTTGTCTGTCAGTTAGTATGTCTGTCGGTCATTCAGTCTGTCATTTATTCAATCTGACTATATGTCTTCTATGTAATTTTCTATACAGAGATATCACAATAAGCAAATGTATGCTTCAGTCCACATCACTAACATTATCATTATAGAACTGTAATAGTAATTAGTGAAGGATCTTGTTAACCCCTTCTAGAGTATTGGGTAAATGCTGCTTGAGCCCGGTATAAAAATATGCATGGAAGCTAACTGGAACAATGGCTGCGAAATTTGGCTGTTTCACAAATAAACCTTTGAATATATCAGATACACTCTTTGTGCTATAGAGAGATACAACTGCACCCCTGGTCCCGCCATGGGTTGTAATTATAATAATAATAAAATTAGCTGCATATCCTTTACACTGGGTGGCAGTCAACTCCAGCATTTCTTGGTTGCATGTGATTATTGGGCAAGTTTACGATCAGTAGTTTGCCATTGCTTTTTGAATGACCGGCACTCATACCAGTGTATGTAAACCAACGCAAGGCGGTCTGCTTCCAAATTACCCGCAGCTGTGTTTCGATCGCGATATGCGAGATCACGAGATGCATTCGTAATCCCTTTGCCACAGAGCCGGTTGTTATCATACCTTATCTTATGAGCAGAGTGTAACAAACTATGGTATATGACAAGACAGCAATATGCCAGTATATCAGATACATTACAGAAGATTATTAGCAATTAATTAAACCAGTATAACAGATACATCACAGAAGATTATTCACAATTCATTAGACCAGTATATCAGATGCATTACAGAAGATGATTATATATTAATTAGACAGAAAGGAGAACTAACGGATCTATCTAACAAGAACTCAATATTGAGAAAGAAAAAAGAAAAAAAAAACAGTGAGAAAATGTATAAATTTTGAACATGCGAAAAGACATGGAAAGTCTAGAAAAAGATAAAAGTAAACGCTACAGGATAAACGAAGGAGTGGAAAACGACAGCGTAGATGGATTCAAGATGTTATAGATAATTTACACATGACAGAAATGGAGGCAGGAGATGTGGCTTATGACAGAGTGACATTTCGAAAGGCTGATATAGGGACGAAGTTAAGCACAGATTAGGCCACTTTATGATTGTGATTCTCGTATAATGTTAGCCGGCATTGCTGGAACATCGCCATTTTCTTCTGTCTTAACCTCGGTACCATTTAATTAGAAAGAAAATTGTTTTTTTGTCCCACAACTGCCGGAGGCTTCATTTTCCAACGCTGTATTGGATTCCGCGTAGTCTAATAACAAGGAAGGGAGAGATGGTATATAAACAAAGAAAACGAACGAGGAAATATATCACCAGTTTAAAATAAAAAGTAAATAAAAAAATAAAAAAAAATAAAAATATATCCCGAAGCAGTTGCTGTACCTACCTTTTGTCTGTGGTGTGACATTGTGTAGGACTGAATACACAGAGGAATAGGTGGCCAATCTTTCTCTTACTTTCTCAGCGATGACCCCAGCAGTGGAACCCATGTCTGACCATGCTTGTGACATTATCAGCACCGTTCGCTATCAACTTCGCATCAGTTTAAAAACAAATGTTACAACGTTACACACAATATAATTATATGTGTATAATTGTTACATTTATTAGGATGGAATAACACGAGGCTATAATAAGTGACACGCGTGTAAGAGACTGGAACTTTATAATACTATCCACGTGGCATGAGACATATTAAAACGTTTGAATGCAAGGGAGAAAAAATATACAAGGGGGTTTCAAATGAAAACCAGAATTATTTTGTGTGGGGTGGGGGTGAATCTATTCTGAAAAAGTAAGGAACAAATATGTCATTTTTCGATGTAGTCACCGCTGCATTCAATGCAAGTCCTCTGGCGCCGATAAAGTGTTCGGATTCCTGTAGAAAAAAAGAAAAAACCCACTGGGGTCACTATCACGCTGTTTTGAAACTTCCTACTCAACTCATACACTTGTTGGACTAACTGGTATGTAGCGCCATACGTGCTTAATACTCTTGATATTCTTAACAAGAATATTAACAGGTTTCAAGACAATAGGATGGTTTCAGGACAATGGCATGGTTATTGTAATTTCTAACACAGTTTTAAGGTTTTAATTTGAAGCCCCTTCGTACACCAGAGAACCCAAAAGAGAACAAAAAATTATATAGCCACAGAACTCGTTGCCTCTAAATAACGACAGGACTTGCCATAGAACAAGTGTACTTGGACTAGAACCTAGCCACAAGTTACCAAATAGATCTCACTAGTCTTCTATCATATACCGAGTCGTATAAAATAAGATCATCATCACTAGTCATCTATCAAATACTGAGTCGTATAAAATAAGATTATCACTAGTCATCTATCATATAACGAGTCGTATAAAGTAAGATAATATTTGGTCTTCTGTCATATATGGAGTAGTATAAAATAAGATCTTCACTAGTCTTCTATCATATACCGAGTCGTCTAAAATAAGGTCTTGACTAGTCTTCTATCATATACCGAGTTGTATATAATAATATCATCACTAGTCTTCTATCATATACCGAGTCGTATATAATAATATCATCACTAGTCTTCTATTATATACCGAGTCGTATATAATAATATCATAACTAGTCTTCTATCATATACCGAGTCGTATAAAATACACAATAAAATACTCTACACACAAGTAAAGGGCCCAGTTACATGTCGTAGGTACAGTAGCCACGTGGTGTAGGCCCATATTTGTATAAGCCGTGTTCCGTGGCCAAAGGCTTGCGAACGCGGTTCGTGAGCCGCTTACCAGGCGCTCGAAACGCAGCCGCGAACGATATGTGCAGCAGACCGTGTCGCGTTGTGTTATAACGTGTTGGTATGGGAGCCGGTCGTTCAGAAAGTAATGGCAAACTACTGAACGTAAAAGCTTGCCTAGTACATCAACAGCAGCTGAAAAATGCTGGTGTTGACTGCAACGTCCTGCAAGGGATATGCAACATTAAAAAAGTAATCGGCACTCGGTGGTTGATGTGGTCTGTACCACACCAGCAAACTACTTCCCAATATATGTTCTGATACCTATTTTAGGCTGGGTCCAACTTGAGCTCAGTTCAATGTAACTGCTTAAGTTACATGGGATGATTAATCGTCTCAAGCGACTACCCGTATCTGCCATGGTAGTTTTCTCTAAGCAACCCCCTTTAATTTGATATATAATACAACATGTCTGCTACCATATTAACAATGTTTAAGTCATAACTGACACACTCCCACTTCCCATTTTCTGCCATCTAGTTTTGTTTGGTCCAAACCTACTTTGTGTTTGGCACTGAATCTGTTAAAAACCCGTCCCAAGGCGGATTCGAACCTTTGACAACGGGACGGGCAAGCTAATATCTAACCACCATAACACCACGGCTCCTATACTCTACTTGGCTGAAGTAAACAGCGGCAAGGAATATCACAGTGGAATCAAGAGCATTTAGAGTTTTTGGAGTCAAACTGCTAACTATCATTAAGTGCCTTGCCGATTGATATGGGGGATCGTATTTCTCTACATGTCGCGATTGCCGAAACCATGGATACATTTGTTTGCTATTTTCCTACGCCTTAATGAAAGGCTGTCAATAATCTGATCTTGCTGGTATACTCTATCTTTATTTCCATACATATTTACAGTTGGTATACTATTCTCCATTTTTTTCCTCATGTGACCAAAAATTAACCAGTTTATTTTCTCAACATTCATCGATATCTTAGAGTAGTGATCTCAGTTTCACAATTCCGACACACGAAGTCAGCCGTAGACGATTTCGGAACAGAAAGCTTTGCGTTGACTTTCACAATGGTATCAATGTAAAATGTCATAGAAAATCACAATCAACTATTTAATTATGGGGTTGATTTTACGTCTTGTAAAGGACAAGCGGCTAACTTCAACTTCGATGACTCTCAGATATCTTCTGAAGTGTATTTGTCTGTTTTACAAATCGGCTTGTCGAGAGAATCCTTAAACTGATTTGAAACCGGCCACTCTGATCACGACAATCTAGAACAGTGTTTCCCAACGTGGGGCCCACGCCCCACAGGGGGGCAATTCGATTGTTAAGGGGGGCAATTCGAAAATGGAAGAAATCGGCTGGATATAACAAAACGGGGAGACTTGAGACTGAAGTTAACTAAATTGGAAAATGACATAAAATCTCATTGCAGCAAGCATCAAGCGCAAGGATCTCACTAAATTTAAATAATTACTAATAATTAAAATAATATAGAAAAATCTTTCATTAAAATTATTTTGTACTTGAATGTCAGTTCTCCATTATATGTTTTGAAAATTTACTTACCGTGTTTGCTCAATAATTTCCTAGTGATTATCGGTCCTTTGGCTAGGATCGGGTGCATTTTCTGCACTACCCCCAGTAGTGCGCCTGGTCTGGTCGGGGGCCGGGATGATCAAATAAAAACCCAACACATATCTTCACCTTAGATGTGGGCCTGGTGGACCACTGTGGGCAATAGCTCACAGTGAGACTAAGGGACCACACAAAAAAGGGGGAGGTGGGGGAACCAGCTTGTCTGGGGTAACCGCCAATCCTCCCCCACCCCCCCCCCCCACCCAAAAAAAAAAATTCACCCAACACAACCGACACACAGGGACGCGGGACCTGGGAAGGGGGGGGGGCGGCTTTGGCCTCTCTGGGTATCATGAGCCCTTCTAAAAATAAAAAAAAATATTCAAGTTTCTTTAGTGAATATGTCAACTTTTTAATATTAAAAATGATGCAATATGTTGGAGGGGGGGGGGGGGGCATAAGAATTTTAGAAAGGCTTAGGTGGGGCATAGCACAAAAAAGATTGGGAAACACTGATCTAGAACATATTCAACGTGACGATTCAACTCAACCTTCCGGGTACACATGACCCAACACGAGCCGTGAAAGACTTTAAAACTGCATTATATAAAATTAATATCTTTTCAACAGACGATCAATTTCCCACGAGCCTTCAAGGGGGACATATTAGATAGTGCGTCTTTGCCTGTCTCTTTTTTTCAGTCTGTCTCTATATTTCCCTCTCACACCACTAAACCCCCTCCCCTCCCCACCCCACCCCAACACACACACACACACACACACACACACACACACACACACACACACACGCACGCACGCACACAATCATTTAGAGGCACAATTCGATGGAGCAATGTTCGCAGGGTTGTGGACATTTGTTTTATAATGTAAGATCATTGATTTTACAATACGACTAGCTCCCTTCTCGTGGAAGCGGTTTAAGCAAGCGCGTTCAATTTGTCATTCCCGCGTCTACCCTCCATCGTGCCCCACTCATCCAACAGATACCCAAACACAAATATATATATACAGACACATACACAACACCTGACATATACACATACACAACACCTGACATATATACATACACAACACATTGACATATATACATACACAACACATTGACATATATACATACACAACACCTGACATATATACATACACAACACATTGACATATATACATACACAACACATTGACATATATACATACACAACACATTGACATATATACATACACAACACATTGACATATATACATACACAACACATTGACATATATACATACACAACACCTGACATATATACATACACAACACATTGACATATATACATACACAACACATTGACATATATACATACACAACACATTGACATATATACATACACAACACCTGACATATATACATACACAACACATTGACATATATACATACACAACACATTGACATATATACATACACAACACATTGACATATATACATACACAACACATTGACATATATACATACACAACACCTGACATATATACATACACAACACATTGACATATATACATACACAACACATTGACATATATACATACACAACACATTGACATATATACATACACAACACATTGACATATATACATACACAACACATTGACATATATACATACACAACACATTGACATATATACATACACAACACATTGACATATATACATACACAACACATTGACATATATACATACACAACACCTGACATATATACATACACAACACATTGACATATATACATACACAACACATTGACATATATACATACACAACACATTGACATATATACATACACAACACATTGACATATATACATACACAACACATTGACATATATACATACACAACACCTGACATATATACATACACAACACATTGACATATATACATACACAACACATTGACATATATACATACACAACACCTGACATATATACATACACAACACATTGACATATATACATACACAACACATTGACATATATACATACACAACACATTGACATATATACATACACAACACCTGACATATATACATACACAACACATTGACATATATACATACACAACACATTGACATATATACATACACAACACATTGACATATATACATACACAACACATTGACATATATACATACACAACACATTGACATATATACATACACAACACATTGACATATATACATACACAACACCTGACATATATACATACACAACACATTGACATATATACATACACAACACCTGACATATATACATACACAACACCTGACATATATACATACACAACACATTGACATAAAGCTTGCAATAGTTCTAGCTATTCTTATTCATTCAGTAGCATGTCACTTGCAGAACTTCGCTCCCATAACAACCATCCGGAGAACATCCGGGTCATAAGCAAATTGTCCCGCGTCCGATACACCAATCTGCAGATCATCTGCCAGATCCTGCACCCATCTTCTCTTCGGCCTCCCTCTTCCTCACTTTCCGGGCATATACGACTCCAGGATTGTTCTCTCCAAACATTCATGAAGTTTCATGTTACCACAATATTTCAATTTTATTTGATGTTATCGTTTTCAGTAGCCAACCTTCTTCAATATTCAGCTATTGTCGTATGGATGAATGTGTTACTTTTTCTGCATTCAAGATATTCTTAGGACCCGTCTATAACATTTCTATTCCAGGGCATTTATGCACGTTTCAGCTTGTTTACTCAGTGTCCATGTCTCACAGGATGTGTTGCAATTGGAAAGATGAATGCTCTTAAAAATCGAACTTTTGTAATTCCATCTTCCCCTAATTTATTCAGTTGTTTTAATTTTTGAAGAGCAATAGATATTTGTCTTTTAATTTTCTTCATTGTGTCACTATTGTTGGTAATTAATGACCCAAGATCTTCGAAATTTTCCATCACCTCCAATTTTTTTTCCCTCAGTAACATATATGTTTTTCTCGATGTTAGTTTTATCAGTATGCATTATCTTTGGGTTTTCTACGTTAAGATATAGGTTGTGATTTTTACTATTCTTTTGGGTTGAGGTTATTAGTTTTTCTATACCATTCTATGATGTGGATAGTTCTATATGGAACAAAAAATAATTGCCCCGTATCATTTTTCATCTTCAGCCAGCACTTTCTGTCTCTCCCTTTATTTGAATAATCTGATAGACTGCTGTACTTAAATATCTTTGTGTTATCTTCCCTCTTGTACCATTTGCTGTATTCCATTGACTTTATCATTCTATAAGGAATTTGTTCAAACCCCCATCAAGGTAACTATTTTGCATTGACCGGGGTCCTAGGTTGACCCATCCAACAATTGGCACCAGCAAATGCTCAGGGAAATAAAGGCTGCCGGTGAGATACCGACCTCATCACTCATCGAGTGTCATTTCTTCCATAAAGATACAGGGCTAGCTCCATATACCATATACGCCTCAAGGCGAGTAAAAATGATCCTTTACTTGTTTCTTTTATGGCGTTTATAAGAATAACATGCCCTTTAATGAGGTCAAAATAAATTTCTTGTTTTTGTTTTATTTATTTCATCATCAGACTCGTTTTTAATTTTTATTTTGTCTAGAACATTTAATTTTATTTATCGTTGTCTCTAAGATTTATAGCCTTCTGCATAGTTGCATTTATAGGGCCCCCCAACTTTAATATTTAACTAATCAATCTTTGAATATAAGCGTTACAGAAGGAAAAAAAGAGAACAATCAGATCTCTGAAACAAAAACTCAATATTGGAAAAATACGGAGAACAATAAATTATTATGGGCATGTAAAAAGGTAATGTCTGGAAAAGATAACAATGAAGGAATGTATACCGGACAAACAGATGAGAGGAATGACAACATAGATACATTCAAGATGTGATAAAATGTACACACGTCAGTATCAGACGCAGAAGTCTGACTAATCATTTAGAGACATTTTAAGGTTCTATTGGATGTCTTCATTTCACTTCTTCTTTCCTTAAACTTGAAATATGAGGTGAATTATTTAAATTATAAATTATATATTCTTATATATCCTTTAAAGGACGTAGCAGTCAATTCCAGTATTGTTTGGCTGTTTGTGACACTCGGGCGTGCTTTTACGTTCAGTAGTTTGCCATTGCTTTCTGAACGACTGGCACTCATACCATTGTATGGCAATCAATGTATGGCGGTCTGTTTTGAAATCGCCAGCTGCTGTGTTTCGAATGCGGTTTACGAGATTACGAATTGCATTCGTAATACCTTTGCCAGAGAGCCGGTCATGAGGGGTTCCAATATATACTCGTAATTTAGTTAGTCCTTTCAAATTTTAATGCGAACCTACGGTCCCGATAGTTCTTAAATAGCGACGAATCCATTTGAGATTAGCGATTGGTTTGCTGCAGGTTGATTCAAAAACAGCAATTTTATGCGCCAGTAATAGGCGGTAGTTTTCTTCTCGAAATTCAACCCTAAACAGTGGGTCATTTTGCTACAGTAATGTTACTCGGCCGCGCTCCATGGCTGAGGAGCTAGCAGCTTTCTCCGTAACCCCAAATACTCTAGTGGTTGACGTGAGCACACGAGAATTGGAAGCGGTTCGAGTCGCTCCAGTGACTTATGAGAGTATGGAGCCGGTCGCTCAGAAAGCAATGGCAAACTACTGAGGGTAATCTTGCCAAGAAATCAACATACAGCTTAAAGATGCTGATTTTGACAGCGATTTCCTGCAAACGATATGAAAAAAAAATGTTACTCGAATAATCTGGAAAACAGTTAATCATAACTGATTGTGGATCATTTGAGATCGTAAGAACAAGAACAAACTCGGGGGTGAGGTGGGGAGGGGGGTGTGGGAAGAGTCAAGCCCTCTGAAGGTTGCAGTTTCATTTCCGGACTATATCCGTCAGACCGGGCCTTCTGTGGAGGAAGAGGTTCCGGACGCAATTCGTGATCCTGCATACCGCGTTCGAAACACAACTGCGGGAGATTTTAGTAGCAGACCACCTTGCGTTGGTTTGCATACAATGGTAAGAGTGCCGGACATTAAGAAAGCAATGGCAAACTACTGAACGTAAACATGTCAAGAAATCACAAACAGCCAAAAAATACGGGGTTTATTGCAACGTCGTGTGAAAAGGATATACAACTAACTTCAGACCAGAGTGCAGTTTTCCCCTGGAGACTAAAAGGGGTTATCGCTACGGCTATGGATTTCATGATTTGTGAGATACTCTCAGCATACTTTCTTCGGAGAGACACGGGCCATATGTAGTAAAACCCGGTGCAATGGATTGGGTCCTCTCGCCTTTAACCATCTAACCTTTTAGAAAGAACAACATTCCATTACGTCCACTGTAATTTATGTGTCTGGATGAAATAATTCAGGATCGTCCAAACCTGGACACATCTGATTTCGTTTCACCAGTGGCGTAAACAAGGCGAGACAAATGGTCACAAAACATGACACAGTTTGAGTATCGGAATGACAAGTCAGACATTGCTGTAAACAAAATATGATTTCAATAGGCGCCATTCATTTATGTTCGCATCCCTACCAATCATAGTTAACGAGATCTAGTTGCTCATTAATATATATATATATATATATATATATATATATATATATATATATATAGATATATATATATATATATATATATATATATATATATATATATATATATATATATATATACACACATATGTGTGTGTGTGTACATTTGTATATGTATGTATGTACACGACCACACACATATTCAAATACACACACTTACATCTCCTCATCCATTTCGTTTGTCAATGCATTCTGTCGCTATTTTATAATTGTCTTTATTGGTTCGTTTCAACACCATCATGAATGATTTCACTTCTATCTGTTTTTGTTCTCATTCAAGGGTTTTGAATAATTTAAATCATTTTATTTTCCTATGCCTTGCAAAATTATTATTTGAAACATGTGAATAACTTATCCACTTATCCGTAATCTTTATAAGTCTGTTTTCTGGCCTATTAGTGTTTGTTGATAAAGACTCAGATGGAAATGTTCCCGTGTATAATTATATTTGTCCTTTCGTCGAACGTCCTGCTTACATATTCATCATTATCAAATGCCTTGTCAGCTGGGGTAGGCGTTCATGTCTCTTCGCAGATCTCGGTGTTTGGTGTTCTGGATCGATTATGCTGATGATATTCCTCCATGCCACCGTCCCAGTCCACCCACCATAATATCTCTAGGTCTGCCCCCCCCCCCTTCCCCCCGATGTTTCCAGTTACATATTAGTTTTTCGAAATTGAAAGAAAAAACATGAGCCAGATGAGAAAGACATCTGTCTTTGTAAAGATAAATCGTTTGTAAACGAGTGAAATGAGTACTATGTATAAATGTTTGTTTCATTTTCAGATATTCTAAAGCAAAATGGAACAGCTGTTTGAGTACTACGGGCAGTCACCCTTCCTGAATGTGCTTCAACACAACATGAGTGACAGCCTTAACGGAAGCATGTACAACTTCACAGGTGCTGACGTCATCTTAATGGCCTTTCGGTATGTTACTTAGTTAGCTAGTTAGTTAATTAGTTAGTCGTCATTTATACTCCCATTGCACTTTGGCCAATTCAGTCCATCAGTGCTGAGATCTCTTCCTCGGTATTGTGTTAACCCGCGTATCTTTATAGACCATTTGACACTCGAGGGACCTTGTACTCAATATCGATTCGGCAGCCTTGACTTTACAAGGACATTATATGGTACCCATTATAGGCTGAGCTGATCTGACAGTCCATGTCAATTTAAAAAAATAAATACTGCCCCGTGCGAATTTCAAAACATTACCACCGGACCGGCTGGTAAGGGTATGTTTATTTTTAAATTTTGAAATGTATCACTTTAACATCACATGGATATCTCTATTAGTGCACCAGTCTCTTCCCATAGATCACACATGAAGAATCCCAGCACAGTGCACGAACTTCATAACACTGGAGAGGATCCAAATATGTTTAATTATAATCATGTGTGCTCTAACTATAATGTTTTGGGTATGTTTTCTAATGTTGTAATTTAGATGGGCCGCCTACTATGTGGCGTCTCTTTTCAACTTCTGTCCAGCGGTATAAACATGCGAATTGTGCTCTATAGTCGTTCGAGTTTCCTCACCCCTCATATTATTACTGGCTGAAATGGATTCCAAGGCAACATCACATTAAACATTTTTAAAGTGCGCAATAATAAGTTCACTCCGGCCGCCCTAAGGATTCCGCAGCCTGCGTTCATGTACGAATTGCGCACCCACCAGAACCGGCACTGGTTGAAAGCATTAATTCTAGTTACAATATCATCATCAAGTACTTTTCGGACTTGTTACTTCTTCACATCCTGCGATCTTTAATTGAATGTATCGTTTCATGTGCTGTCACCTTTCTGACACATGATAAAAGGCTGCCAAGAATCTTCACTCGCTGTCTTCCTCTCTGTTTCTATAATCTTTCTAGCTGTTACATGTTACAGTTCAACTTTTCTCATTACGTGGCCAACAATACGATGCTGTGTCTTTCTGATGTGTGTGATAAATTGTCTTTCTATCTTTGTCTCTTGGTAGCAACTAACACAAGTAATAATAAATACGACAAAATGACACAAATGTCCATAACTTTTTTGAGAACAACATAAAGATGACTAATAAGAAAAGTCATGATAAATTACACTTCAATAAATGAACAATTCATCATAACCGGGTGTTAAAAAAAAAGAATGTATTTAAAAAATCGATAGTCACGTGCTTAACTACCTCCCCCAATTTGTTTATAGACATGGCGTGTAATGTTAAATAAGAATTCGATGTGAAGAAAGGATATTCATATTACTGTTGTCAATCATGACCTAAACAGAATCCAAAATATTTCTATTGTAAGGAAAAACAAAGGGCTAGGGGGTTAGTTTAGCTTGTCCACAAAGAGTGAAATTAATTTTCTTTTATTTCAAACTTTCTTGTCTTATAGGTACATTTCATGTGTGTACTGAATTCATTTCTTCTGCCTGTTAGTATATTGCTACAAAATTGGAGCCAGGACATTTTCTTGGAAGTAAAGCCTGCCGGTGTGACACTGATCCCGTTGTGGGCCGATTGGTCGATAAAAAAATATAGAGTCTGAGCCATATACACACTACTACTTATTAAAATCATTAAAACATATCTAAATTATATTTAAAGAGTATGTCAACAGAACAGTTACAAATAAGAAACTTGTCTTATGTGTTAAAATACTAGTCAAGAGAAGTAAAGCAACACAGAAAATGATGCTTGCGAATAGATTGGGCTACAGATAATATACAAAACATCAGCTTCATTCAAATATTAGATGACCGACAAGTTTCCGGGATCTTGGTCGCCATTATCTGCTTCAGACAGGGCATCCAAATAATATTGTTTTTGGTTTAAATTCAATTACCACCGTGCTTCTACTCATGATAATTTTATTTCAGGCACAATTTTCACCAGTTTGGATACGCCGATGTGATCCTGCTCAGTCTCTATTTGCCCATTTTTGTCATGGCCCTAGTTGGAAACCTGCTGGTTATGATCACCATTACAGTTCAGGTATACAGAGAGTTATTTTACTTTATGTTAAAAAGTAATGAGTCAGGCCTTAGTCAGATATGACTGAGCTACAGTATGCCAGTAAACGAAACTACCTGCTCTCTGTTAGCGCCGAATGTTGGATGGCATTCACCAAACCAGACACCACAAATTGAGCCACAGGCTTCGGGCGAAGAAGCGCAATTGGGATGGTACAAGCCTTACCCTAATGCGAGGAAATGCCAGCTAAAACTGAATGTCATGGCAGGTCAGACCAGACTCTAATCCTTAGTCGGCAACTAGTCTAGAATGGAAGCTTCAATAGGCGAACAATTATAGCACTGTTTTCCTGATCCGGCAGATTCTGCAGCTTATCCTGTTCAAGACATATTGGTGGTATCTTTCCTCTGGAGTAAATTAGGCAGGCCAAGAGATGGATCTTGCTGCTTGGACAATACATGGTCTCTACAATTCAGCCCAGGCTTTGTGCCGTGGAGAGGTATAATCCCATTTTACAAACCATCGTCTGTCAAGACGGCAAGATGCTAGTCAAGGGATAATTTTACACGCCCGACGCCAACTGGGTATAAGGTTGAGACCATTTGAGACCAACGAGACCAGTATTTGTGTAGACCAATCGGCACTCTTGTCACAATAAAAGAAATTAAACGACGACTATCTATTGCTTTTTAAAGACTAAAACAACTGAATAAATTATTAAATGAGACAGATAGAACTAAAAAAATTAGATTTTTAAGAGCATGCATCTCTCCCATTGCTGCATACGCCTGTGAGAACTGGACACTTACTAAACAAGCTGAACAGCGCATAAATGCCTTTGAATATAAATGCCATAGAATTGTTCTAAGATTATATTGGGTAAAGAAAAGAACAAATACATCCATACTTCAAGAGCTGAATATTCAAGTAAGTTGGCTATTAAAGACGAAAAAACAAAGAAAATTGAAATATTTTGGTCACTTGAAACATCATGAACGTTTAAAGAGAACAATAATGGAGGGGTATATGCCTGGGAAGAGTGGAAGAGGAAGGTCAAAGAGAAGATGGGTGCAGGATGTGGCGGATGATCTCCAGATGGGTGTATCGGACGTGGGACATCTTGCTTGTGATCGAGAAGTTTTCAGGAAGGTTGTTATGGGAGCGAGGTTCTGCAAGGGACGTGCTACTGAATGAATGAATCGGCACTCGGTGGATGACGCGGTCAGTATCACAGCAGCCGCATTTACTTCACGGATGTTATCTGGTACCAGTGTTTAGGCTGGCTCGGCTTGAGAGTCCAGGTCTAATTTAAAATTCGAATCCGCCCCGATGCGGATTAAGCCCATGACCAACGGACCCTCTGGTGAGCGTTAATCGAATACGCAACCTTAGTTCCCCATAATATTAATGATTGCTGAATAAGAAAATTAATTATTGCAATAGGATTTAGAGCAAGAAAAAGAATTGACGTTTCGAAAGAATTAAGCTTACGGTGACAACCAGGGTAGATAAAAGTAGGAAATGGTTGGTTATTATTATTTTTAATAACGTTTCTTACCATGCATACATAATTATTAGATATCTGCGCAGATGATACGGTTCTTCCTCAAATACTTCCAAGGGATTATAACAGTTAATCTTGACCTGTTAAAATAAACTAAATATCACATATTTATTTTTCTGAAAGTGATAAAAACTACATGTCTACCGAAATCTACAATAAACAAGAAGACATTGAAAATGTCACACATTTTGAAAACTCTCTAACGAACAACAATTGGGACTATTCAAAAGAAGTCGAAAAAAGATTGGTCTTAGCAAAGCAGAGATTAGATAGCATTAAGATCCTGTGGAAAACCTCCAACAGACAAATAAAGAGACACAATTTAAGAACATGCATCTTTCCCATGGAAAAATAATGAGGTGAATCATGGACCCTTTCACAATCACGAAAGAAGAAAATCGATGTTTTTGAAATTAAATGTTATAGAAACATTTCTTTTATGTCAGTACCTGACCGTCCAAGCCATCCCTTTAATCAAATTGCTGAAGTAGAAGCTGTTGTAGAGGCGCGACAATGATTTTTAATGGAGATGGTTAAACAAATAATATCAAATCCCGAAACAACCACATAAACAAATAATAGTTTGAGGGCATAAACAGTGCAGAACCTACAGACCGAATATCAGAACTCCATGAACTATGTCAGACATCCGAATGGGTTGTAATACAATGCATTCCAACTCATTGCTACATATATGTAAATGAAGATGCCGAAAGATTGGAAACAGAAAGTTAAAGACTTCCTGATATGGACATAACTTCGGTGAGGTCAAGATATTTATCAGAAGCAATTATAAACCAGATGGGAATCAGAGAATCCAATTCACCAGAAATATGATGCAAATTATATATTCCACCGAAGAAAACAAGTAGCAGTCTTCATCACCATAGTCATGCGCCTTGCCGATAAGCGTGGGTGGTCATGTTTCACCATATATATATATATATATATATATATATATATATATATATATATATATGTGTGTAGTGTATGTGTGTGTGTGTGTGTGTGTAGAGAGAGAGAGAGAGAGAGAGAGAGAGAGAGAGAGAGAGAGAGAGAGAGAGAGAGAGAGAGAGAGAGAGCAACCAGAACATAAATACAGGTTGTTATAATTGACTAAGCTAATGACCTTTATTATCTTATCTTTTCTCTCTTTGTTTGTACAATTGCCATTAACTGTATTGTTTAATTTTGTTTTTCTCTTAATATTAATTTACAACATCCACCATAGAGTTGAGTGAACGCTTCTATCTTCGCCTGCAGCTATCTATCCCTATATTATCCTGCTGAGTAGCTTCGTTTCCGAGGCTAACAAAGACAAAGTTGTTTTAATGTTATCGATTTCAGGAACGTCCATGGCGAGCCAAGAATGTATACCTCTTGAACCTGGCAGTGTCAGACTTGCTGGTGACACTCATTTGCATGCCTTGTACAGTAGCCACCATCATATACCGCCTGTGGTTGTCAGGGCTTGGGATGTGTAAGCTTGCCGCGTTTCTCCAAGGTGGGTATGATGATTGGTGTCTGACAGATAATGTACATTTGAGAGAATAGGGAGATGACATATCTAAGAAGTTAATCCCTCTTTTAGACGCGTATATAACATCTGATCTTTCATTCAGGCTTCTCCATGTCTTGCAATCTTCAAAATGCAACATGTGTCATTTGGTGACACCTTACTGAGCCACGACATAAGACTGTCAAGATATTTCATTCGTTGTCTGCCTCTTTATGTATCTCCAAAAATCTTTTTTGACATCTCATCATATATTCTAGTTTTTTTTTTTTCTGGCCACAAAATGATTTCGTCTTATTTATGTTTGTAATAAGTTGTTGTTGTGCCTTAACTTCTTTCAAAACGTCAAGATATCAGAAATACTCTGGTCCTGTTAAACGTCACAAATCTTGGGAAAAAGAAAACCAGTAATTGGAGATATGGTTCCTGGAAAAGAGGCAAGGGTCGATCAGCACGGAGAAGGACACGGGCTGCTGCAGACACAGTGTGCATGAGGGTGCATGAGACAGGAGAAACTTCTAGAGATAAGAAACATTTCTTTGGCTGGCGTGCTGACAGCAACG
Source organism: Cepaea nemoralis (assembly GCA_014155875.1). Classification (NCBI taxonomy): domain Eukaryota; kingdom Metazoa; phylum Mollusca; class Gastropoda; order Stylommatophora; family Helicidae; genus Cepaea; species Cepaea nemoralis. The sequence goes on along the minus strand of JACEFZ010027602.1, from coordinate 316,052 downwards.
TTCTGCAACGAACCTGCTACATTGATACAAAAGTTCCGCGGTGCCCTGATATAACAAAAGGTATAATATTTGATCTTTTGTTTTCCCATGTGTTTCTTTCCCAGCTTTCCGGGACCCAGGACGTACTCCAGGTTTTCTGTTCTCATGATGTGCCCAGTGAATGTGAATGACACCCTTTTCATGCGAGTAACCAGTTCTCTTTTTGAATTAACTTCTTTCAAGATATCTTCACAAGGCTTGTTATCAGTCCACGGTGTTCTCATCATTCTGTAATAAAACCTGCAGCTTCCACAAAATTCCACACTAAGCTGTCCATTGTCCATCATTCAGTTTAGTCGTTTGGTCGTCGGATCAACATCACGGCACACGAGTTTAACCCATAGGTGCTCCGTTTTCCTCCTAACTCAAACTTGAGTCTGGAGAAACTCAGCTCAATGCACGAACTCCGTAGCATCAGCGAGGATCCCGAAATACTCTGGGCAGATTTTTAACTCAAAATTTTTCCCGGGCAGCGCCGTTAGGCTAATCTTTTTCGATTTCTAACTACCAAGGGATTTTTTTTACGTGCGCAACAATACACACGAGCGTCCGATCTCACTACCCAGAGACAGGGAAAATTTTATTACTGGAAGTCCACGTGAAAAAATCCCGGTCCTCACTGGGGCTTGAACCCGGCACCTCCAGCACTCGAGGCGGACACCATACCTCGAGACCACTCAGCCCCCTTTGTCCATCATTCACTTCTGTATATGAATCGCTATAGCTCTTAAGCACTCTCTCTCTCTTCCCCCCTCTGTGTGTGTGTGTGTGTGTGTGTGTGTGTGTGTGTGTGTGTGTGTGTGTGTGTGTGTGTGTGTGTGTGTGTGTGTTGAGATGTACTTCATATAATATTCTTAGTCTGATTGATTGAAAATCACAAATACTGAAGTATTGGAAAGATCAGGTTGTGTGACGGTGTATTCCATGCTCAGTCTTCGTAGACTTTGATGGATAGGACACGTTAGGAGGATGGATGATGGTAGAATACCAAAGGACATCTTTTTTGGTGAATTACAGACGGGTAGGAGATCTCAGGGTCGGCCTCTACTACGATACAAAGATGTGTGTAAGCGGGACATGATTGATACAGGCATTGATAATGCACAATGGGAGCACGTCGCCGCTGAACGTGTTGCATGGAGAGCAACTATCAGAAATGGAATAAAGACAAAGGAGAAAATGATTGCAGATAAAGCACACACAGAGCGTGAGAGACGTAAGATGGTGCAAAATGGCGGAAATGACCATGTTTTCGCATGCACTTACTGTGGGCAAACATTTGCAGCAAGAATTGGCCTTACCAGCCACTACTCGCCACCGCCATGGATCGTAGTTATTGCCATATGACAGTTATTAAGCCTTTTTGAAGCACAATGGACCAAACTATCGTCTGTCAAGACGGAAAGGTGCCAATGAGATTGATTGATTGATTGATTTAGGAATCGACATCACAGCATTCGGGGCATTCCCATAAGTGCTCCGTCCCCATCCTCAGCAGCCAGCAAAGAGTTCCAACACTAATAGTACCAGTAGCACTCTGATTATAAGTCCGTCTCGCCTTTCCTTTGAGCGTTGAGCGTCGGCCAGATCCCTTCGTCACTCCTCGTTGTTTCATTCTTGCCAGACCATGGTAATCCATTTGCTCCTCCGAGGTGTGCACATGCTCCCACAAGGCCGCAACCACGTCTGCCTTGTCATGTATCAATACTCCACCAAGTTCTGCAGAGCCAGCCAATCTGTCCGCCTGTTCATTTCCCAGCACACCGGCATGCCCCGGAGAAAAGATCCAGGCGATGCTTGTCACCCGTGACCTCCGAAGCGAAGCAAGCCACTCCGCACGAAGTCTGCCCGTCCTCACCCTCGTCAGCATGCTTTCTGAGTCAGTTACAATCACGATGTGTGTGTGTGTCGTATTCTCCATCCAGCGGAGAGCCGCAGTGACTGCCTCCACTTCCATTCTTAAGCTGGATGTTGTGGTATCATATGCCAGGCTCTCCTGCCCCAAACATCGACCATTAGCTTTGGCTATGAACCCCCAGCCACTTCTCTCACCTCTTGACACCGAACCATCTGTGTAGATAATCACATCACTCGAGTGAGCATTGTCCTGAATTAGTTGCTGGATTTCCACTTCCGTGGCCCCTGCTGGCCACTCCCTGCACTCCCGGCTTAATGTGATTATAACTCTGCACAAGTCTGACTGCTCCGCTGGCACTCTGACCCACTCCTCTCCACGCCTAATGTTCTCCAAGGGGCACACCTGTCTGATCGTATCCTCCGCCTGAGCCATCCATGATTTCCCTCTTATCAATCGCTGACCCTTAACTGCGTCCAGCGCCTCATGCAGTGGGTGGTCTGTGTCTGCAGCTACTCTGAGGTATGCCTTCGCCTGCATCACCTTGAGCCTACCAGCAACAGTCGGCAGACCAAGGATGTAACGCATACACACTACTGGGGTGTCTCTAGTGCATCCCAGAATGACCCGCATAGCTTCGTTCTGTATGCGCTCTAACTTCACCAGCTGACTCTCTGAGACAGTGAGCAGACCTAATCCATAATCAATTACTGAGAGGATCAAGTGCTGGTATAGTGTGAAAAGCATTCTCTGCTCTATGTCCATAGCAGCCATAGTTTTAAGTGCATTGAGTCCCTTTTGAGTTCTTGCCACGACCGTCTCCACATGGTCCTTGAAGGATAGGCTCCTGTCAAATGTGATCCCCAGATACTTCAGTTTGTTCTCTCTGCTGACATTTCTACCATCTATCGCGAGGCTTGGGACATCGGCTATTACAATCCTGTTGTCCAGAGAGCACCACAAAACAGCCGCCTTTTCAGGGTGGATGACAGCACTCATTTCTGTGCACCAGTCAATCACTTTATCTACTGTCGCCTGTAACTCCTGGGCTGTTTGCTCCCTATCTCTCCCCTGCCTATATGCAAGAATATCATCTGCAAATGTTAGTATTCTTCCAACCCCTGGTGCTTCTAGGTTTGCAATCTTGCTCGTATACACATTAAAGAGCACCGGTGAGACTGCAGATCCCTGTGGCAGTCCCGGGGTTAACATATGTGGCTCTGAGGTCCATGCGCCCAGACGGAAAGCAATTCTTAGCTTGTGATGTGCTGCTATTGAGTGGGCTGTTTTACATTTAATTTCCCTAATATCTCGTCCGCCTTGCTATTAACAAACTAATCAAATACTCCAGCACATTAACTTGCTTCTGACTAGTTCTATTTATTTTAATTGTGCCTCTGGGAAGACATTTTTACTTTGCATTTACCATTACTTTACATTACTGGAAAGAGAAGGTCAACCAGAGAGACGATTGGAGACGGATTGTATCTGCAGCAAAGAACCTCAAAGGCTGGGAACGCCGAAGAAGAAGAAGAAGATTTACCATTACTTCTGTTTTTCTAATATTCAGACTAAGAAATTTGATTCGATTTCTGTTTAGTAATTATGTGTTTCATGTATTGTAGCTGCAATTCACTTTTTTTAAAAATTCGCATATCCATTACAGGACATCGCTGTCAACAGCAGCATCTTTCAGCTGTCTGTTGAATTCTTGGCAAGATTACGCTCAGTAGTTTGCCATTGCTTTCTGAGCGGCCGGCTCAGTTATCCTGCAAGTCACCAGCTGAGGTAGAACCGCTCCCAGTTCTCGCCCGCTACGAGACTTCGTGATAAACGGGATTACTGAGAAAGTGTTGTAACCCCTCGGAAAGAGAGACCGGCGCAATTCACTTACGCAGATTAAACCTGTGTTATCATTATATTTCAGGTTGTTTACAGTAAGTTCACAAAAGGATAATTCTACCAAATCTTATCTATCTATCTATCTATCTATCTATCTATCTATCTATCTATCTATCTATCTATCTATCTATCTATCTATCTATCTATCTATCTATCTATCTATCTATCTATCTATCTATCTATCTATCTATCTATCTATCTATCTATCTATCTATCTATCTATCTATCTATCTATCTATCTATCTATCTATCTATCTATCTATCTATCTATCTATCTATCTATCTATCTATCTATCTATCTATCTATATATATATGTCATAGAAGGTAGAATATTAAGGACAGGAAGATGTAATTTCCTATACTTAAGTGCTCAAAGACAAAGAAGCGCAACACTGACTTTTAATGGGCCAGAGAAGAAAAGGACAATAGGAGAAATAGAGAAAGAGCACTGTGTATATCCTCCTCTGTTAACAAGAAAAGGGGTAGAATTTAGACGGAAGATTCCAGGAGTTCTTAGGGCGGGGGATGCACTGTTGTACACCCCAGACAGAAGATTACACTGCTGGACTGTAACAGGATCAATGAGTTTACACAACAAACTACAGACTAAACAAAACAAATTAAGAACAACAAAATTAGGTTTTTATTGACAGAACTGCATGATTTAGTGACAAACAGGCATCTTGACATGTCACATAACTGACATATACAGAAATGGGAACCTATGTTCCCACAGTAATCACTGCTGCCTAACATCGCTACTGCACATGACTAGGTACCCATCTCCACAAACCAACAAGGACATGGCAACAACAGAGCCTCAACGTAAACAACAACGGTAACAGCAGGTATGGACTCTCTATTGTAATCATCTCAGGACTCATGGACAGTTGGTACATACAGAAATGGGAATCTGAAATCCCACAGAGATAACTGCTGCCTAGTACTAACTACAGGGGCGGTCTCTAAATGACAGTGAGACCTCAATCATGTTCAGTTGAGTCGAAGGGCACCTTCAATACCCACACAAGACACCCGCATCACATAAGTCGACTGGGACCAGATACAGCGAAAAACCATAACATAACGAATAACAAAACTATAACCCTAACAGCAGAGATATAGTGGCATAAACACGCATAGACAGGTATACGAAGGGGTATTAAAAAAAAGAGGGATGTGAGTGGCCTACGACATTAACCAGAGCCGGGGCTCAAGTTTGCTCTACAACCCACAAACATGGCCAGGGGTCACTACCAAGAGTCCAGTGACTGGGGAGGGCTGGTTAAAGCCTCCCTATTTGATGGTATCTACATCTCTACAGCGATCTACCTAATCGCTCCTTCGGCCACGGTTGTCTGGTTTTGAGAGACCGGGAAACTGACACGCGCCTCTATTTATTCATGCTTCCAGAGCGGCTTCCCATCATACCCCAGGGCACTGCAAGGGATGCTGGTACTGGTAACATTATCATCATCATGTATCGCGCCAGACGATTACACATCACACCCCCAATTTTTCGACGGTCCCTCGTCGAATACTCTAGACCCTTAGGGTTTAGACAAAACACTGGGCTATTTAAGTAAACAATCAATTAAGGGGGTTTCACCATGGGACTTAAACCTCTCAGCGTAAAATTGTCACCAGTTATATTTTCTGAACCTGCCTTAAAAACATACATCAGTGACAATTTTTAAAAAAATCAGTCCCTGACAAAAGATAATACCATATCTTATGAGTGGCCATGAGGAATATGCAGTCTGCATACAAAATAAACTAGCAACCCTGACATCAACATCAACACTTAGCTCCATGGATGAAATACGTAGGGGCACCAAAAAAATTTCACACAGGCATCCCCTTAAATTTACAATCCCTACTTGTGATCAAAAACAACAACCGGAATAACATGCATGCTATCCACTAGATCACCTGCAAACCAAGATGCAGACTTCCTTGCCACTGAAAAAAATATAACTCCCATGACTATGCAGGCAAACCCAGTTTTTGTTTCCCTGGTCTGATTCTGGTAGCCCCGCTTCTGCCAGCAACATCCACCAGTTCCATGGGATGAGTCAGTAATTTCTCAGTTGTCACCGTGGTACCCAAATGAAGCAGGGTAGAGAAATACCTGTACATGGGAAAAAAAACAAAGCAAAACAAACATGCTGGAAGACATGGCGTCTTAGACTCACTTTCTGTGCGTGGGGATTCCTAATTCGAATTAATATTGCATGACACAAAATAATTAACTAGTAATTAATTATTTGTCCATAAAGTGTGTCGCAGAAATATATAACGAATGTTTCTGTCTGATGATGCTCACTGGATATCGTTTCCTCCCACTATTATGTGTCTCTTTTGAATTGTCTTATGCACAGGGGAAATATAGGAAATCAGTTCATTCACTGCTCGATGATTCTCGCTGGATGTTATTTCTTCTCACTGAATGTCTATTATGTGTCGCTTTTAAATTTTCTATGCACGGGGGAAATATAGGAAATCACCTGTTCACTCGACCCGCAACACTCAATATGTCCACCCATGACATCATGAACATGGATGAACACGCTAGTATTAACTCCTCTGCTTCCGCCTATAAGGAAAGGATTTTCTTATCACCACAGGTAACATTGTCATCTGTCACTTCAAACGGACATGGTGAACTGATGCACAATAAGGGAAACATCCCCCTCGATGATCTCAGGTGATGGTGCCACCGGTGGGGATTGAATATGGATGTCCAGCGCTCTGTTGCTGGTGGGACACACTAGTGGGATGGATTTCTGATGTCCCCTCTTCCAGACAAACAAGGGAAAGGTACTTCTATGGATGGCCCCAGATGTTGGCATTGCTGACATCAGTCGCATGAACAGTCCACAACTGTTCTCCCAAAAGAGTCAACAGAATTTTTCTCTTGGACAAGCACAGCTCCAGCCTCTATTGAATGTGGGAGCATTCTGCTCTCATGGAGTCGTCAACCACCTCTGTAAGCTTTCTGAGTAAAGCTTGATGGTTTCAGTAGGAATATACATGCATATTCCAAAAGACTTTATAGCTAAAGTTTGGTGACCTTCGTTGGTTTTCTCACTCTTAATTTATACCAGCGGACTCAGACTGAGTGCCGGCTGGGTGGGAAACTTCGGTTCCCTAAACATGGAATAAGGTCACCTTTAATTTCGACGACTTGAGATGTGGTGTAGATCTGGAGGCTCTTCTCTCAATGCTGTGCTTCTTGGAGACTTGGGGAACAAACCTGAACCCAGTTAATGTCTTTGGCCAGGGACCTCTCACACCCCCAAAAAGGCAAAAAAAAAAAAACATGGAACTACCACCTAAAAGAATCATTGAAGACTGGAACAGACACCAACAAGATAATCTAAAGGCCGCCAAACAATCCAGGCCGAGGCTCGCCACTTGTCATAGGAGGTGAGAATATCAAGGACAGGAAGATGTAATTTCCTATACTTAAGTGCTCAAAGACAAAGAAGCGCAACACTGACTTTTAATGGGCCAGAGAAGAAAAGGACAATAAGGAGAAATAGAGAAAGAGCACTGTGTATATCCTCCTCTGTTAACAAGAAAAGGGGTAGAATTAAGACAGAAGATTCCAGGAGTTCTTAGGGCGGGGGATGTACTGTTGTACACCCCAGACAGAAGATTACACTGCTGGACTGTAACAGGATCAATGAGTTTACACAACAAACTACAGACTAAACACAACAAATTAAGAACAACAAAATTAGGTTTTTATTGACAGAACTGCATGGTTTAGTGACAAACAGGCATCTTGACATGTCACATAACTGACATATACAGAAATGGGAACCTATGTTCTCACAGTAATCACTGCTGCCTAACATCGCTACTGCACATGACTAGGTACCCATCTCCACAAACCAACAAGGACATGGCAACAACAGAGCCTCAACGTAAACAACAACGGTAACAGCAGGTATGGACTCTCTATTGTAATCATCTCAGGACTCATGGACAGTTGGTACATACAGAAATGGGAATCTGAAATCCCACAGTAGATAACTGCTGCCTAGTACTAACTACAGGGGCGGTCTCTAAATGACAGTGAGACCTCAATCATGTTCAGTTGAGTCGAAGGGCACCTTCAATACCCACACAAGACACCCGCATCACATAAGTCGACTGGGACCAGATACAGCGAAAAACCATAACATAACGAATAACAAACTATAACCCTAACAGCAGAGATATAGTGGCATAAACACGCATAACAGGTATACGAAGGGGTATAAAAAAAAGAGGGATGTGAGTGGCCTACGACATTAACCAGAGCCGGGGCTCAAGTTTGCTCTACAACCACAAACATGGCCAGAGGTCACTACCAAGAGTCCAGTGACTGGGGAGGGCTGGTTAAAGCCTCCCTATTTGATGGTATCTACATCTCTACAGCGATCTACCTAATCGCTCCTTCGGCCACGGTTGTCTGGATTTGAGAGACCGGGAAACTGACACGCGCCTCTATTTATTCATGCTTCCAGAGCGGCTTCCCATCATACCCCAGGGCACTGCAAGGGATGCTGGTACTGGTAACATTATCATCATCATGTATCGCGCCAGACGATTACATATATATATATATATATATATATATATATATATATATATATATATATATATGTGTGTGTGTGTGTGTGTGTGTGTTCGCGTGACTGTGTGTCTGTGAGTGTGTGTGTGTGTGTGTATGTGTGTGTGTGTGTGTGGGAGGGGGGACTTTAATTGAAAGGTTTCCTTATGGTTACAATATTTGCGTAAGTACATATCTTACATTAGTATCATAATGTTGATAGTAAGACTGTACATCTTTTTTGCAAAACTTGTTAAGTGTTTGTTCTGCTATGTCGATGGTATCTGTGTAATAATGAGTTTTCAAATTACATTTACTACTGCTGAACACCGCTTTTCACATATTTATCAAATGGTAACTAACTCCACAGTTGATCAATGTTCGCCACAGTTGTTAAGATGTTTTCGATTTGCCGATCGAAGGCTGTCTCCTAGTCAACATATGGTGTGTTGATATCTTTTCTATCGTTTTCTGTGCTATCTGATGTAATATAAAGATTACTTCAGCGCAGCTCTTGCTATTCTGTTTTGTTTTCCCCGAATTCTTCTTTGAGATTCAATAAGTTGAAATGCGTTGGTTGGGCGGAATGTTATTCTTGTCCCGATAATGCCATACAGCTAAGCCATCGAAGGTTTTAGCTCTATCTTTCCGTTTGCCCGTTGTCATGATCATTGTAAAGCCGTGTTCTGCCAATTATGTCAAGGAATTTTTTTTTTTTTATAACGGATGGCTTGTAACCTCAAAGACTTTCCTTAATAGTGAACTGATCCTCTTCATCTCTTTCTGTCCCAAGAATATATTGCATTTGAGTGGGTAGCGTATTGTGTGTGTGTGTGTGTGTGTGTGTGTGTGCGTGTGTGTGTGCGTGTGAGTGCGTGCGTGCGTGCGTGCGTGTGTGTGTGTGTGTGGAGGAGTACACCTCTCTACGCGTTTAAAAATCAGTGAATGTTGACGGCTGTTTCTTCTCAACCTCCAATGAATTGCCGAAGAATCTGACCTTCTAAGTTCTACTGATTGTCAGTCAAGGAAAAGTCTTATTTCGCCATATAATAGATGTCAGTTGATCTTTTGAGAAATGTCATCTCTCTACTGATTGTTTGTCAGTGAATGAAGATTTCACGTCTATATTTCACTCCCAGTAAACACATAAGTTTAGCCGAAGGATATTGGCTTCATTAGTGGAATCCTCTGAACGACTTGTTCTGCAATGTGCCACTTTATAACATCTGTCACACGTTGAAGGATGTGATTAAAACAAAGTTGTGTTATCAGGCAGGCATACCTTTTGACAGATAATATCGACATTTTCTTTGCGTATTATTTTGAAAATTGGGTCATAAACAGAATAATGTCTATGTAACTTGGATACTGTGGCCACATGAAACGTTGCAATGGTTTAGAGTAAAAAATAACACAAAGTTATGCAGCTTGACAGAACACAGTTACGCAAAACACAGGACGTTATGACGACTATCCTTCATCAGGAAACAATACATACACAAAACAAAATGGAAGGCGTGATGTTTTGAGACACCAGGCATTGCCTTTTTTGTATTTGTCTTCGTAAACAATCTTCTTCAATACTGCTTTCTTATTGGATATATCTCTTTGTTTTCCTCTCTTGTCAATGATTCTGTTATGCTTTACTATAATAATTACACTCAAAGCCGATGTACTTTTAGACTGATATGTTAAATATTCAAATTTCACACACATATGTTGCCACATAAAAATGAGCACTGCTGTTAATATTGTGATGTTTGTTGTTCTGTCTGTTCTAATCCAAATAGTTTTAATTGCTTTAGATTTTGAAGAGCTATGTTTAGTCTTCTATTCATTTCCGACAATTTGTTCCACGCCATTAGCATAATTAAAAAGAAAAAACACACATTTTGTCATTTCTCTCCGTTGATAAAAATATATATTGCCATATTTGTTTTCTGAGTTTTCGTTACTTTTATTTCGGTTGCACTGAGATATACATTTTATTTCTCACTGTGTTCTTGTATTGATTTAATTAGCTTCTCAGTTCATATTTGTGTTGTTGATAGTATTACTACTTCGGCATATCGAAGATCAGGTATTTCTATTTCCCCGTTTACAAAAGGATCATATTGTTCCTTGTAAATATATGTGTATTCATTCATTCATTCAGTAGCATGTCCCTTCCAGAACCTTGCTCCCATAACAACCTTCTGGAAAACTTCATGGTCACAAGCAAGATGTCCCGCATCCGATACACTCATCTGGAGATCATCCGCCACATCCTGCACTCATCTTACCGTATATAAAATTATCTAAACAAAATCCACTCCGCTCTGGTCTCCGACATTTCTACCAGAATATATGAAAAGACTTCCATTTTGAGTTGTAAAATATCATATATATGCAAATAGTAGGCGAAAATAACCTTATCCCAGATGTGACGTTATGTAAAAAGTATGTTTTGTTATGGCAATAAACCGAGATAAACACACGTAAAAATGCTCGATAAAGAGGACATAATAGTTATAATAAATTGACACTTACTTTTACAAGCATGTTATAAACAATATGAGTTTTCTTACACAGCGCAGCTGAACAATCTTCTGGGCTTTGGGTTGAAGTCAATTGACAATGAAATTCTTAAAACCTGTGGACCAAAAATATAATATCATCTAGGCATAACCTTTAGACCATTGAGCTGAGTTGAGTTGAGACAAGAACCGACAGTACTGCACTCGGGGCATTCCCATAAACGCTCAGTCCTCATCTTCAACAGCCAGCGAAGAGTTCAATACTAATGATGCCCGTGCAATCTGATTATGTGTCCGTCTTGCTTTACATCTGAATGACGACAATCGACTAGATTCTCTGTCCACCCTAAGGTGCTGCATTCTCTCTCTAGACCATGATAGTCTATTTCTTCTTCTGCATTGATCATATTCTCCCAGATTTCCTTCATCACAACAAGAGCCAGCGAATGCTCACAACCAGCGACCTCTGAATCGATGCAAGCACGAAGCATGCCAGTCATTACCTTTGCCAGCATGCTCTGTGAATCAGTTACGATGACAACATAAGCATATAGTTTGTTCTTCAACTAGCAGAAGGCTACAGTAACCGCCTCCACCTCCATTCTCAAACTGAAGGTTGTAGTGTCTTATGCCAAGCTCTCCTTGATCAAACATTGGCCATTTTCTTTTGCTATGAATCAGCATGCACTTCTTTTGCCTCTTAACACAGAGCCATCGGTACAGATAATCACATCATCAGGATGAGAGTAATCATGAATTAATTGCTGAATCTCCTATGGCCTATTGGCCATTCTCTAAACTCACGGCCTTGTGTGATTATAACCCTCAATCAATCAGTCAATCAATCAGGTGCCGTCTCCACAATGAAGGTTGGCTGCAATGGATCTCCAACACTGTCTGTGTCTCGCCTTGACTGTACATTCTCCCAGGCTGATGTTCGTCCATCTCTTGATGTTATCTTCCCACTTGTATCGTTGTCTACATCTTTCTCGCTTGCCCTCAACCTTGCCTTCCAGTATGGTTTTTATAAGATTATCATGTCTTTTAACGTGGCCGAAATATTTCACTTGTCACTTCTTTATTTCTTTCATCAACTCTCTTCATTCCCATTTTTTCTAGAACCTCTGCTTTTGATTGATTTTGTTTCCATGAAATATGACATATTCGTCTGTATATCCACATCCCCAGGGCTTCTATGCGACTTTCTAGTTGCTTGTTTACTGTCCAGGATTCCGCGCCATACAGTAGCGTTGAATATACGTAGCATTTGACAATTCTCATTTTTAATGTTTTATTAATCTCTCCAGATGTTAATACTGATTTCATGCCGTTGAAAGCATTGTTGGCCATTCCTAATCTCTTTCTGATTTCTTTTTCACTTCCGCCGTCAACTGTTATTATATGTCCAAGATAGGAGAAACTTGTTACTTGTTCTAGTATCTCCCCATTTACTGTGGTGTTCATTGATAACCTTTCTTTCTCACTGCTAATTATCATAGTTTTTGATTTTTTGGATGTTAATATCTCAGCGACATTCTGCACTGTGCCTGTTTACTTGTTCCACCAGGTCTTGTAACTCTTGCTCACTTTCTGCTAGTAACGCGGTTTATGATTCTTCCATTGATGTTAAGTTCAATCATTTAACTTGTTTGAAAATTCTTTCTGTGTATAGGTTGAAGAGGCTAGGGGACAGTACACATCCCTGTCGTACTCTTCTTTTTATCTCTATAAAAAAATGTTTTACATATCCTTTACATGACATCGCTGTCAACATCAGCATCTTTCAGCTGATTGTTGATTTCTTGGCAAGATTACGCTCAGTAGTTTGCTATTGCTTTCTGAGCAGCCGGCTCACATACCCCGTAAGTTACCGACGCGATTCGAACCACTGCTGATTCTCACAGTCGCCACGTTACCTACGAGAGTATACGAGATTACGGAGAAAATTTTAGCTCTATAGGCGATAAATAATTATTTTCGCATCTAATAGAAGCCCTTTGTTCCCAGTACAAATTACTAATAAGTATAACCCTAACCACTTCTGTATATATATATATATATATATATATCTATTCGGCACTCTGACCCACTACTTGCCTCTGCCAATATTCTCAAGTGTACACTCTTTCCTGGTGATATCTTCTGCCTGCTGCTGGTGATATCTTCCTCTTAGCAGCCTGTGACCCTTGACTGCATCCAGGGTATCAAGAAGGAGGCGCTCCTTGTCCGCAGCTACACTAAGGTATGACCTTGTCTGCAACATCTTGCGTCTGTCCGCAATGGTCGGCAACGCTAGGATGTAACACACACACACACACCACACACACACACACACACACACACACACACACACACACACACAACACACACTCACTATATTGGGGTGTCTCTTGTACATCCCAGAACCACCCACATGGCTTCATTTTGGATGCGCTCTAGTTTCATTAGCTGACTCTTTGAGGCAGTCTGAAAGCCCAATGCCAATGCAGACTACAGTAGTAGTAGTAGGCTACTTTCAGTCCTGAAGGACTATAGAATTGTGCCTCTGGGGAAGTACCTGATAGCACTGGTGACTGTATAGTCCAGTGTGAGAGTGACAATCTCTGTCACAGTTTCCGCATCTGTAAGATGAGGCAGGTTCCGGAGCTAGTGACTGCATTTTATGACTCTGCCGCCTATCCTCAGTTTGTTGGATCAGATGGCTCTCAAAGAGCACCAGTCCGTTTTGTACATCTTTTCTCCAGGACCATCTGTCTGTTGTAACTCTTTCCCGCTTGTTTGAGTCTATGCCCAGGGTTTTCATATCTTGTTTACACACATCCCTATATCGCATTTGGGGTCTCCGGTTGGCCTCTTCCCTGTGGCTAGTTCTCCGTAAAGGAGATCTTTGGGAATGCGTTCATCCTCCATTCGAGATACATGGCCCAGCCACCGGAGGCACCCCTGGTTAAGAAGGGAGTGCACTGTGGTAACATCCACTATTTCAAGCACTTTTTTGTTTTTTGTTATGTAGTCTTTCCACGATATGCACTGGGTACGTCTCAGACATCTCATATGGAAGGAATTCAACATTCTTTCCTGTCGTGAGTACAAATTCCAGGATTCAGACCCTTAGAGTAGTGTGCTAACAACACAAGCTTTATGCTAGTTAACATTAAGTCTCTCAGATAATTCCGAAACAGCAACAACAATAAGAACATATTGTTTGCCGTTCCTGAAACTTCTTCAAATGTTTTAAAGTTTAGAAAGTACGAACTCTCTTATATTCATAGCTAGACGTTCACTAGTGGTGGAAATAGACGCACACATCAGTATATGCAATCTAGCGCTGAACCTAATGTTGTCCGTGCAACAACATTTCGGTACTGACTGTAGTAAATTGACATGTAAACTTTGCTTCTCTTGCACATATACATTACAACATATACACACATAGCCGTGCCTTGATACAGAGAGGAAGTTGCATCAGGCGGCACCGTAAGGGAGCGGTTTGAGCAACGAAGGAGGAGCGGCATTTCGAAGACTTGCATCATTAAGGGGTTGCATTACGAGGACTTGCATCATTAAAAGGCGGCATTACAAAAACTTGCATCATACAGAGAAAATCTACCGCACGGTCCTGCACATAGCGTATCTACTCGTGTAACAGTTAGTAATATTGTATCAGAGCATCCAGGCCACCAGAAAGATGATGCATATTACCAAGCTCAACCGAAGAGAACAAGTAAAAATCTTCACTCTGCACAGGACACAGTAGGTTGATATACCGAATGTTTAGTAAACTAAAGATAGGAGATGATGATGCATGTAACTGGCACTGATAAAATGACACCTGACCATTTATTGCAGAAGTGTTCATCATATGCGGAACAGAGAAAAAGTGTCCTACACCCGCTTCATCTCTATGGAGATGTCAACAAGCTCAAGTTGACTGCTGCTTTCTTTGCATTCAGTCATATTGACGTCTGCACGGTAACAAAGAAGTAGAGGAAGAAGTTTCGATTCAGTAAATGCTGTTGGCAACATTTATTGTATCATTGTATAGATTTACAGGTTTTCCACCAATTTTCATTTTCATTTTCATTGGTTTTGTGACATGCCTGATATTTGAGAACTGTTCAGCATCACGTATTATGGATCTTTGACATAACATGCAATCCTGTGTTGACATCTGTTTAATAATGGAACCGTTAGCAATGTAGGTCAGCGGTTACCGAACTTTGGCCTACGTACGACATCCGATCTTTCATGCAGTTGCTTACCGATTGTCGAGACAGGAACACTGATCCACGATTCTGGTGATCGAGTGAAATGGCGAGTCATGACCGCCCACGCTTTCCGGCATGGCACATGATTGATTGATCTTAGAGAATGCATCAACAGTTTATAATATATTCAAAACAATTAGAATAATTACTTATTTTCCTAACTTCATTACGGTTTTAAAATGCGACTAGTGTTTTACACAAATTATTATGGTGGCTCATATTAAACTGCTTTTGTTGTTGAAGGATTACTTCAGGCGCACATATTTTACAGATTATTGTTTAAAAGGAAGGTGTAAAGGCGTTTGGGTCGACTTCAATGCACCTTGTTTTATCCTGTAAGGCTCGATCTCTTTCAGCAGAGCTTCCTGTCGAAAACGTCCCACAAAGCACGATCTCCGTAGCTTCAGCGACGACCATCAGGAGTCTCCAAAATAATTGTATTCGTGTACTGAATGACGGAGATAGAAACGAACCCATGGCCTTCAGTGCACAAGGCAGATTACTGTTAAGATATTATATTTCTGGTTGTATCCGAACCTGTCTTATTTCTCTCATGTTGCTGCTAATGACACAAAGTCCCAGTCAGTTCCAACGTTTCATTGCAAGGGAAGAGACTAAATGACCCCTTTACACACTTAATCCATATATGGGTATATGATGTTATACCCACATTTTTAAATGACCAATCAGCACTCGGTGGGTGATTAAGTCTGGATCAGCCGGCGGCCTTTACGTCCCAACACATTTCCTTGTATCCATCTGAGGCTGTATCTACCTGGGATCCCGGTTAGTTTTAAAATTGGAATCTGCCCAGATGCAGATTCGAATCCGAACGGGCCGGCAGGAGAGTCTAACTACTATGCTACAGCAGCCACCAAAGTCCATTGTATTTGTTGAAAGTGGTTAATTCAAGAGGTCGGGTCTTTTAAACATTTGGCCCTTATTTGCAACAAGTTTATGTGAACAGTTTGGAGACCTCTGGCATAGATAAACATCGTGGTCGACTGAGTTGACACAGTAAACAGTTTCATTCTTTGAAGTTTGGCCATACATTCCTAAATATTGTATGTAATACATGCATTAACATATCCATCGATTACTTGTGCAATCTCTTGATATAATTGGCTCCTTTGAAATTGTTTAAAATTAGTGTATACGACAACGCAAGCACGTATCATATGACATCTGCAACAATGTTTAGCCCTTATGTTGGTTAGAGAGAGGTGGACAAGTGAGGCAGCAGAGGGAGGAGAGAGATGAGTGTTGAGGGCGTAAACAGCATGTTAACAGATGGAAATGTAAGCAGCACCAACGTCAGCAACATGTCAGAAAGTTGAGCCGATTGGTGAGTCATGATATCCGATGTTTGCTGCAGACTTGCCACACGAAAAAGGTGACATGGAGGAAGAGCAGGAGAATAGAGAAGAAGGAGCAACAGAAGAAGAAATAGAAGAAGAGGATTTGGAAATTTGATTTGGAAAGAATTAATGACATTAAATTATCTATATGGCTGTCTTTCTTTCTGTCTATTTGTCTGCCTGACGGTTTGTCTGCCTGTCTGTCTGACTGTTTGCCTGCCTTTCTTTTTATATATGTATCTATATATCTGTCATTTTTTTTTATTTTTCTGTTGATCCATCTGTCTGTCTATTTACATAGCTATATAACAGATCCATCCATCCATCCATCCATAAATCCATCCATAAATCCATCCATCCATCCATCCACCCATCCATCTATCTATCTGTGGCGAAAGCCTGGCTGCACCCTCCCCTCTTACTTAGTACTCAGTATATTATAAAGATTCTTTAATATATGTTTACATTAAGGTTACGTTTACTTTGTATTTATAGTAATGGGGTAATTTAGTTTGGCTTTCATATCCTGGCCAACTACAACCAACAGACAACTGGGCCCGGAAAAGGCCACTCGCTTAATCCTAGTTCCACTTTCTGCCTCACTCGTTCGCTAGAAATCGCAGACAACGGTCGGGGCCAATAGAGGTGTTCGAAAGGCGAACCTTTTACAGTAGATGACTGAAATAGTAGATTACTGAAACCAGTAAGAAGCCTCACCAAATTTTATATTGAACAAGTGCCCCTACCCGTAGTGAAAATCTGATTCTGGAACTAGACTGTTGTGGTATACCAGAGCAACTCACCAGCAGCATCAACTATCGTTGCAACCCAGCAACATAATATCAGTGGTGGGCATCCGCGACCCTGTGAAAGAAATATCTGTGGGCCACTGGCGAACAGGGTAACCTGAAGAGGAACGACGGAAAGACTACCAACTTCACCGTTGGAAACACCATTTTCAGCTGAGAGCCTAAACACCTTCCTGGAATCACAGCCATACTTTGCTTGACCTACCACCATCCTGTCTCATGATTAATGAGACCTCGCCCCGAGAACATTTAAAAAAAAAAAAAAAACTTCTCATCAGCTATTCGCCTTTTACGTTCCTTGTGGGAACTTATAATTTCTATTTCAATTATTAAACTTGTGATAAGTGGTGTTGTCGCTTATTGATAAATAAGCAACCCTAGTTATTATCTTCATATCCAACATTTAAATAGATCACACAAGTGGGAGAGTAGGACCGAAAGTTAAATCTTCATCTTTATCGACTTCTTTGTGCTGCATAGATCAAGTCAAGTCTGGGGGATAAATTCTTTTCCACAGGATCATCGTGTCGCTGCTAACTAAGTTTGCTGTCGTCTTTGTGTGTATAGCTGTACAACTTTATCTGCAGTCCTGTGCCACTGTAAGAATAATAGACTTATTTTTCTGGGATAATTTGTCATACTCCCTTTGTTTTTCACGAGCCACTCGTCGGCTATTTCTTCAGTGGGGAGTCTTTCCTAGCGGTTAGGCTCATTTTCTTCTACTGTACCTGTGAGACTTCTCTCAACAGTAGCTGACCACGCGACACCATCCATCCATCCATTTTTCCATCCATCCATCCATCCATCCATCTTTCTGTCTATTTATTTACATATCATAAACACACATCTGTGAGCCATTATACACCTGAAAATAAGACACACACCTTCGCATACACACACACACGCACATACACACACACTCTCTCTCTCACACACACACACACACACACACACACACACACACACACACACAACAATCCTGTAATCTTCGGCATCGTCAGCAGACACAGCTCTTGTGAAACCATGCACCTGACAATGTGATGATTGATTTCCTGTTTTCGCTAATGATCTATAATCTTCGCACTGAGTATGATTAAAAAGGGGATGGAGATGTCAGTAAATCCCTGCCAGCTGTAATATGACACATGTGTCGACGTAGGAAAACAACAAACTCGGAGTTGCAGGAATGTGCAAACAACAGTAGCTCAGACAAGGAGTTTTGCGTGATGTGTAGACGGCATAACAAGTCAGCAGAAACAGTAAACAGTCTACGCCACTGGTATACGGAAGACACTTAGGAAACACAATAATTGTGTTGTGTGTGTCCGCTGGGGAATCATTTGTTAGCCAATGTATAATCTAATGTACATGTGAGTAAAGTCTAGGTTTTGTTTGGTTCTTGTTTGGTTTTTGTAAGGTTCGCTGGTTTGTAAAGACAATAACAAGAAAGCAGTAAAGGATACTTATACACTCCTAGGGCGGGTTGGGCATATGATGCTAAATCCATATTTGGATAGACCAGTCGGCACAACTGAAGTAGCACAAAGGCCGCCTTAACTTTCCTAGCAATTTTCGGATACCTAGTTCAAGTTGGATCGACCTGGGAGCCCTGGTAAAGGTTTACAAATTCTTGTCGATGAGATTCGAACCCATGACCACCGTGCCGGCAGGCAAGCGTCTAGCCACCACGCTACCGAGACTCCACACTTACTATGTTCTGACTAAGTATAAACATGAGCATCTTAAGCTATGGATGGGATCCTCGGGGAAAAATACCATTACTTATCGTGCGTTACCTGAGAGTGAAAGTGTTAAACCTCAGTTTTTCAGTTTTACGAGAGATGTTTGCTGTCCTTTGTTGGCTAAAAGTTATGTTGTGTCCAAAAATGTTGCCGTCGGCGTCTTTTGTCTGGGTACTGTGTTGTTGTTTGTCCATCAAGAATGATGATGACAATTCATTTCATCCAGTGGGGTTGAAAGTATGGAGCCGTGAGTTCTAAGATGGCTGATGAGGCCTATTTTGGCTCGAAATGTTCTTTGACAATGTGGACAAAAAATGCTTGACGTTTCTAGAGGAGGATTTTCTGCAGTGGTTTTTCTGTTCTGTCTTTTCTTCACAGCTCTTGCAGTCCTGGTTGCCTCAAAAGTGACTGCACCCTTGCGTAATGATGCACGCCACGAATTTCGGTCTCTGGCTGCAGTCTCCCAGGTGTCATGATGAATTCCAAACGCATTCAGTGAGATTTTCAGAGTGTCTTTAAAGCGTTTCCTCTGGCCGCCTTGGGAGCGTTTACCACAACGCAACTCGCCGTAAAAAATTCGTTTAGGGAGCCTGTGATCTGGCATGCGAGTCAAGTGACCAGCCCAGCGAATCTGATTCTTCATTAGTAAGTGTGGATACTGGGCATGGACGCTCTTTCTAGGACTTCAGTGTCTGGGATCTTGTCTTGCCATTTAATCTTCAGTAACTTCCTAAGGCAGACTGTGTGGAAGTGGTTTAATTTCATAGCGTGTCGCTGATAAACACTCCAGGTTTCACAAGCATATAGCAGTGTGGATAATACAACTGCTTTGTAGACTTTCAGCTTTGTTTGCAGGCTTATTCCATTTCTGAACCATACATTCTGGGTACTAATAGCTTCTGCAACGACAGCTTGGGAAAGATCCACACAATTCTTCTTCTTTAGCATTTAAGACTTCTAGTGGAATGTAGATCCACAATCACGCATGCCAAACCCTTTGTAGACCAGTTGGATGTTGGATAATATTTTCAACGAAATGAAATAGCCATTCTCACACGAACGACTTCCAGAGAGGTTACGGTCTTATTGTTTCCTTTCTTCCCCATTTGGACCAGATGGTCACTTCAAACCATCATCGGAACTTGCAGAAAAAAAGATAACGGTCATAAATTACCAAGACTTCTGTCAGGCTTAATACTTTACTATACGGTATTAAGAAACAATGAATTTATCATGCTATACGCTGAGAATACGTTTAGTTAGTCTTAAGATCCTCATCGATGAATAATAATGGTGTGTTTATAGTCAACTATTTCGCTTAATATCTGTCAACTGAATACCCATTTATCCATCTTAATAACGCTAATGTCCGTCACAGAGTGTATTCGTTCAGACCATTAACAATTAGACAATTTGAAGAATAATGTGTCCTTCCCAATCAACAAGACACTTACGTATGTTTGCTCGGTGCAGTAATATACACATATGCCTTATGCCAGTAACAGTCGCCAACAGCCGACAAGGGTTTCAGCAAAGCTCTGGGGTCGGTCTCCTTTCAGCAAGGCTTCTCTTATAAAACTAACGTATAGCGTTACTGTTAATAGCAATTTATGGCGATATTGGCCATACACACCCCCCCCCCCCCACTCCCATAAAGTGCTGAATAGTCTATAAAAATGTGTGCCTAATACCATATGCCTATTGTTTCTGTTACTTCTTAAATATTCACATAAAGACGAATACGCACGTATACGCACAAATACACCAGGAAATTGACTAAGGGCAGCGAAGCACATCACCTGTTCTCTTTCAGGTGCCACAGTTTGAGCAAACATGGGCTCTGTCATTCTGTCAAAACTGTCATTTACTGCCAATATAGTACCTTGCGGTGTATGGCAGAGGGGTCTTTGAGCCTGAGGAATAAAGGCCGCCTGGCTAGTGCAGTCGCCGCGAACTGTG
>JACEFZ010027602.1:235000-290000 GCA_014155875.1 Cepaea nemoralis | reverse complement strand
CACGAGGATTGTCATAGAAAATATTGACAAGGAATAATATGGTCCTTTGTAATTGAAGAACAATAATTACCTAATTTAATACTTTTTTGATATAGCAATACTATCAACAACACAAGTAGAGGTTGAGAAACTAGAGCAACATGAAACATAAATGTTTATCTCAGTTGAAAAAGGTAAAAAAAAAATAATGGCTATGATTACAATTCGTATGCGGACAAATGTGTGTCCAGATTAGCTAGTTACCGAATAGAGCAAGTTTGCCTAAATATTACCAACTAAACGATTCGCTGTCCTTGAAACAACAACTGTGTTATATACAGAATGATAAACATATGATGATGGCTAAGGTTTAGCTGATAGACAGAAACTGGACAATCTTTAGCGGGCACAAGAATATTACAAGTTTTTCCCAGAGACTTTCTAACTTCTGAAAATAGGGACATGATAATTGCTGGGTGACTTAACAATTGATCTTATCCAGAGTTAGATGCTTAAGCTTCTAGATTATATCGTAGTTTCATATAGGAGATGAAAAGATTACTGCTGGGTGACTTAATAAACAATCTGATCGTTACCTGGGTGGTTTATTATTTTACACACACATGCATACATAAATACACACACATACTCAAACAAACTATATATATATATATATATATATATATATATATATATATATATATATATATATATATATATATATATATATATGTGTGTGTGTGTGTGTGTGTGTGTGTGTGTGTGTGTGTGTGTGCGCGCGCGTGTGTGTGTGTATTAGGGCTGCGACCGATTAATTTAAATTTAATAGTTAACTTTTGAAAAATTAACGATTAATTAATCGTTACTTTCGATTAAAGCAAAACATTTATAGTCATACAATTCACATTATAGTCGTATTTGTCAAAAATCGAAATAACACTGGATTGTGTTGTTCATATGTCATCTAATAACCAACTATGCAAACAGACGAGTATGTTGACAGTATTTGCTTCAAGTCACGAGCGCGTCTTATTAACAATATAACCAGCAGAGCTGAACAATCGTTCACATGGAACTGAGGTAACTGGTATGCACAGAATGGTCTTGGCAAGGAATGCCAATTTTGGATATCGATGTTCATTAAGTTTCCACAATTGTAAAGGGTCAACCGATTCAGCAACTTTCTTATCCATTTCAGACTCAATTAGCTTAATACTCTCTTCATTTGGTTCACATTTAGGTTCATTGTTAATGTCAGTATCATTCGTTGCAGCAGTCTCCATCTGCTCATCATGAACATTAACTGCTATTTGTTGTTCAATACGTGACCAAGTTCGTTCTTTTGCATCTTTTGACAAACACTTCAGGTATTTGTAGTGTGGATCAAGTGATGTTGCAATCTGTAGTATTTAAATACTTGTCATAATAGCTACACGTTCACTGAAGTCATTAATACATGCTGCCTTAAATTTAGCTATGTAGCCCGGATCATCATCGTGTACAGTCATATGCTTTGTCAACGATGATAGCAGTGGCAATACACAGCTACATGAAACAAAATCTTGACCGCCAAGCAGGACCGTGAACTGACAAAATAAGTCCAAAACTTTGACATATTTCGAAATCTTCTCCCAATCTGAACCTGACAGTTTTGGACCTTTGTATTGCTTCTTTTCATCTGACATGTAGACAGTTAAAATGCTTCTCTGACCCGTAAAAGACTCTGTAGCATAATAAACATACTGTTTCATCTTGTTGATACATCTTGCTGCAGCTTACACAATTGTGACTCAGTACAATTTTGCAACTCGGTTGTGTTTGCAGCACTATGTTTAAAATGTCCGACAATATTTCGACATCCGGTTCATTTGTATAAGTGATGTGAGAAAAGTTGTCGATTAATCGTTAAAAAAAATTAATCGTAAAAAAAAAAATTAACGATTAATCGATTAATTGCTTGCTAGCTTGCTTGTGTTCGTTGGCTTGAGCTCCAACGCGAAGTCCTGTATGTCGGATGAAGGCATCCTGTTGTCCAACATCAGTGTGATGTCATACAGGACCTGAGGTTTGCGTGAGTATCCGTTGTCCCATGTCTGGCTTATTGGTGTGCAGACTGGTAGTTCCTCGCCGTAAGGCAGACACTCTCCGACTTCGGAGGAATCCGCGATCCTACTGACTTTAGCCAGGACCCCGAAGGGACCTGTTGACCAGGATGCTCGACGAGGACGCGTCAATAGGTCTTGGCCAGTATATAACCCAGCCCTGGTGCCTTGGAAACACCTCTGCGTCCCAATCGATTAATTAATCGTTATCATCAGCAGTTGCCCTGTCAGCTATCGTAGGCGTTCATGATTCTCCACAGATCTCGGTCTTTGGTCTTCTGGATTAACTCTGCTGATGATATTCCTTCATGCCACTATCTCAATCCATCCAGCATAATTTCTCTTAGCCTGCCTCTGCCTCTCTTCCTGTCGATCTTTCCAGTTGTCACGATGTTCTCTCATGCCTCTCTTCTCATCACATGACCGAAGAAAGCTGTTTGTCTCTTTCTAATTTCATTAGCCCGTTTTAGGCAATCATTGTTAGTTTGGCAATCCAAGGAATTCGCAACATTCGTCGCAAGAACATCTCTGTTGGTTCTAATTTCTTCTTAATTTGTTCATTTACATTCCAAGAGTCACTGCCATACAGCAAAACTGGTTCCTTATAGCACTTCAACACGCTCTTTCTTACGCTCAGTGATAATGAATTATTGCATAAGATAGTCTTCATTTTCTGAAATGCTGCTTTTCCTTGCCCTATTCTGCTCTTAATAACTGTTGTACATCTTCCATCTGGTGATATAAATGCCCCTAGGTATTTAAAATTATCCACTCGCTAAAGAATTTTTCCGTCCATTTCTATGTCACATTTTCGTGTCGTCATTTTCTTTGATATCACCATTGTTACTGTTTTCTTGTTACTCAGAGAGTCCTTTCTTTGCACTCTCTTTTACTACCATGTCCAACAATTGTTGTAGGTCTGTTGCATTATTTGCCACCAATACTGTGTCATCTGCATAGCGTATATCTTATATATAAAAGGCGATCTCCGTCTGTCTGTCTGTATGTCCATATGTCCTTTATGCGCTCACGAACGGCCCATCCGATTGAGATGAAATTTTCTACACGTTTTCCTTTCATTCCAGCGCAGCCCACTGTGATATTTGTTTAGTGTGAAATCGGCTGCTTACCCAATATTATTTCATTTTCCATTTTTCATTATAATTTATATACAGCGAGGGGACTTAACTCTGTAAAAGTTATTTCAAGGGGCATAACTTTTCTGTATAACTTATAGTCATATTGTGGCATCGTTTTCAAAGATTTATAAACTCTTTGTCTATAGTTATATACCGGCATATGAGTTATAATAAACAATGATACAATCTTTAAGGCATTTTCAAAGTTTTCATAAAAATAATGCATAATGCATAACATTGTAACTCATCTTTTTATGCTTAAAGAATAAATAAATAATAGTTACCCTTATCTCTATCAAGTTTGAAGATTTTATATTTCTTTACACTGTCGCCAACTCTAAGAAGACATGGAACAACTTCAGCCATTATTAAATCTACAGGCATATGCGTTATATTCCTCCTCCTCCTCCTCTCCCCTCCTCCACCTCCTACCCTCTTCCTCTTCCCCTCCCCCTCCTCCCTCCCTCCCATCCTCCTCTTCCATCTTTCTCCTCCTCCTCCCTCCTCCTCCCTCTTCCTCCTCCTTCCTCCTCCTCTTTCCTCCTCCTCCCTCTTCCTCCCTCTCCTGCCTCCTCGCCCTCCTCCCTCCTCCTAATCACTCCTCTTCCTTCCTCCTCCCTTCTCCTCCTCTCTCCTCCTACTCCCTCCTCCTCCCTCCTCCTCCCTCCTCCTCCTACGTCCTCCCCCTCCTCCCTCCTCCTCCTTCTCCTCCCTCTTCCTCCCTCCTCCTCCTTCTCCTCCCTCTTCCTCCCTCCTTCTCCTCCCTCCTCCCCCTCCTCCTCCCTCTTCCTCCATCTCCTCCTCCCTCCTCCTCATCCCTTCTCCTCCTCCTTCTCCTCCTCCCTCCTCATCCTCTCTCCTCCTCCCTCCTCCTCCTCCCTCCTCCTCCTCCCTCTACCTCCTTCCTCCTCCTCCCTCCTCCTCCTCCCTCCACATCCCTCCTCCTCCTCCCTCTTCATCCTCCCTCCTCCTCCCCCTCCTTCTCCTCCCTCCTCCTTCTCCCTCCGCCTCCTCCCTCCTCCTCCACTTTCCTCCATCTCCCTCCTCCTCCTCCATCTCCGTCCTCCTCCCTCTCCTCCTCCCTCCTCCTCCTGCGTTCTTCTCCTCCCTCCTTCTCCCTCCTCCTCCCTCTTCCTCCTCCCTCCTCCCTCCTCCTCCCTCTTCCTCCTCCCCCTCCTCCTCCCCTCCTCCTCCCTCCTCCTGCCTCCTCCTCCTCCCTCATCCTCCTCCTTCCTCCTCCTCCTCCTCCTCCTCTCTCCTCCTCCTAATCCCTCCTCCTCCCTACTACTCCTCCTTCTTCCTCCTCCTTCCTCTTCCCTCCTCCTCCTCTCTCCGCCTATCTCTTCCTCCCTCCTACTCCTCCCTCCTCCTCCCTCCTCCACCTCCCTCTTCCTCCTCCCAGCTCCTACTCCTCCTTTTTCTTCCTCTTCTGCTGCTGCTGCCGCTGCTCCATTTACCCAAGGTAATTGTTGGGGAAGATGTAAAGATCTTTCAAGTGCTCTTTCTACTGCTTTTTGTAAGTTGGTCTTCGTTTATCTAAGGTTGTTCTAACTGCAACCAATAAATGATTAGACAGACAGACAGACAGACAGACAGACAGACAGACAGACAGACAGTCGGGAACGGGAACTTATATGACTACTTATATGAATTAAATGAGATGCTCCACACCAGGAGCTGGGCGATGCCGGGCCTGGTCAGACAGACAGACAGACAGACAGACAGACAGAAAGACAGACAGACAGACAGACAGACAGACAGACAGACAGACAGATAGTCGGTAACGGGAACGGGAACTTATATGACTACTTATATGAATTAAATTAGATGCTCCCCATCAGGGACTGGGCGAAGCCGGGCCGGATCAGACAGACAGATAGACAGACAGACAGACAGACAGATAGATAGTCGGGAACGGGAACGTGAGCTTATATGACTACTTATATGAATTAAATGAGATGCTCCACACCAGGAGCTGGGCGATGCCGGGCCGGGTCAGACAGACAGACAGACAGACAGACATACAGACAGACAGACAGATAGTCGGTAACGGGAACGGGAACTTATATGACTACTTATATGAATTAAATGAGATGCTCCCCACCAAGGACTGGGCGAAGCCGGGCCGGGTCAGCTAGTTATTTATATTACAACCTCCGATTAGTATTCCTGGCGTCTCTTTTATCTCTCTCATTATTGCTTCGCTATATAGGGAGAAGAGATCTGGTGACAAGACACATCCCTGTCGTACTCCTAGCTTTATCTGTTCGTAACTACCCTCTTTATTTTCCATTTTAATTGCTACTACTTGGTTCCAGTAAATATTCTTTATTATTCTTAAATCTTTCCCATCAATGTTGATATCTTCCAGCATTTTAATCAGTTCACCATGTTTTACTTTGTCAAATACCTTAGTATAATCTATAAAGCTCAAATATATGTCTTTCTGTGTCTCTATTGACCTATTAGTGTCCGTAATGCATATATTGCATTGTTTGTACCCTTTCCCTCCACAAATCCATACTTTTCTTCACTAATTTCCACTTTTATCTTTATTGTTCATCTCATTTCATCATGTTCCTCTTCTACCTTGCGGTGTCTAGGTGAAGTAAAACATCGTGAGAGTGTCCGATTATGGGCTTCGTGTATCGATATTCCCATGGACTCTGCAATTCCCTTCCTCCAACGTTTACGTGGTTGGCCTCTTCCTCTGTTTCCATCTGGTCTGTACATCATTGCTTGTTGTGGAATGCTGTTGAATGGTAACCTACTTGCATGGCCAAACCATGTGACTTGCTGCTTTCTATTAATATCTAGTGCTGCTATAACCCCCAGGTTAGTCCTGATTTCTTTATTTCTGATCTTATCTCTCCTTGATACGTTGAGTATTCTTCTCAGGAATCTAATTTCTGTTGTGATTGTGTTTTTTTTGTTGTCATTGTCCAGGTTTGGCATTGGTAGCATAGAGTTGGTAGGAAGATTGTGTTGTAAAGTGCTTTCTTAGTAGTTATTGATACTTCTTAGTTTTTCTGCGAGCAGCTCTTGTTCTTCTCATTATAATTCTGGGTAGAAGCTTAGTGACATAGTTTATGAGGTTAATTATACAATAATCGTTGCTTTCAATTGCTTCTGGTCTTTTTTGGTATAGATATAAATACAGATTTCAGCATATCGATCGGTAAATATCCACTGCTGTAAATATCATTCAACATTTTGGTTAATATATCTATTCCAAATTCTCCCAATACTTCTAATTCTTCTATTGTAGTTTCATCTGGCCCAGCTGTGTTTCCTTTCTTCATATGTTTTATAGCGTCAGTGACTTCTTCTTTTAGAATAGGCGAACCTTCTAATTTACTTTCTCATGTTAATTCTTCCCTTTCTCCATCATATAGTTCTCCTATATACTAATTTCATACTCATCTCATCTTAATTATAGCACCTTCCTCCAATAATATCTTTCCTGTTTCTGATTTCAAACACCCTGTATTTATTCTTTTTTTTTCTTCCCCCTTAGCTCACAAATGTCAATGCATATATTTTTGTATCTTTAATGAAACTACATCATTCCGGTAACCAGCATGGCGGTTAGGCATTGAACCGCTACGGCCTCTGGAGTATTTATCCTTGTTGCTGCGGTTTGCATTTCGCATTTTCCTCATGATGGACTGGTGGTATATGGTTCCGTCTCCCTGCTACTGAGTGAGTGCGTGGCGCGACTCTGTGAGCTGTGATATTCACGTGGAATGCTTTTACATGTCCGCTTTAGTTTGTGCAGTGACTTGCATGTTCGGAACAATGGCTACCGGCTGCTGCTGAATAGACTGATTTGCATTTTCGGTTCACGAGTGCATTTTTCAGGAGACTCCTGGGAGTCGGCGCTGGAGCTGAGGAGTTTGTGCTTTATGCGACGCTTTCGGCGGATCGCCCTGTGGATAGAGACAGAGCCATGTGAGAAAACCCGGGTCAATGAGGTCTTTCTGGTGACTGCCGATTCCATCGACGATGAACTGTGGTTTCCGTGGAGAACTTTTGTATTGACATTCTGGCGGGGGCATTAAGCACAGTGTACCTGTGCGGGCTGTTGGATTACCGAGACTCCTGTCTGTTCCACTTTTCACATTGGACCGTGGGGAGCATTTTGTGTGATATTCACTGGCATAGGAACAGAGCATAATGGGGACAACCCGTTGCTGTGAAGTTGGAACCTCGACTAACAAACTAATTTCTAGTTATACTATGCTCAGGTTTTCTTAATGTTTAGTGTCCTATCCAGTGCCAGAATCTTTTTCCTCTTCTTTTCATCGACTGGTTTAAATCTCTCTATGAACTACATTGCTACCACTGTAGTCCTAATGTTAGCGGGGAACCATTTAATGAATATTTGTAGTTTTTAAATAATTCTTGTGGTCGTGCTGCATGTTTCTGTTCCTTATATTAGCATTAATTTAACGTTAAATGTAAATATTCTAAGTGTTAGAATATTTAACTCTAACGTTAAATTAGTACTATTATAAGGATCAGAAACATGGAAAATAAGTACACGAATTACTAATGCACTACAAATATTAATGACAGTAAACGGAGAGATACTAACACAAGTAACACGAGTCTGTTACCTTCGGGCATGTAATAACAGATGATGGCAGAAGAGAAAAAGAAATCAACAAGAGAATAGGAATTACCAAACATGTTTTCAGCAGCATGAAATCGGTATTGACATCTAGAGATATTAACAACGCATTAAAAATGCGAATGGTCAGATGTTAAGTATATTCAACACTACTATATGGCGCGGAAGCCTGGACATTGAACAAGCAACTAGAAAGTCGAATAGAGGCCCTGGAGATGTGGATATACAGAAAAATATGTCGTATGTCATGGAAACAATAACAATCAAATACAGAGGTTCTAGAAAAAGTGGGAATGAAAAGAGAGTTGACGAAAGAAATAAAAAGGAGGCAAGTGGAATATTTCGGCCATGTTAAAAGACAAAACACTATTATAAAATCCATACTGGAGGGCAAAGTTGAGGGCAAGAGATAGACAACAATACAAGTGGAAAGATAACATCAAGAGAAAGACGAACATCAATCTGACAGAATATACAGTCAGAGCGAGAAACAGACAGTTGTGGAGACTCATTGCAGCCAACCTTCATTGTGTAGACGGCACCTGATTCATTGATTGATTCTAAGTTTGGTACTACGTGTAATTTCTTTTGACTTCCAGAAATTTACCTTTGTTCATTTCAATTCCATTTTCATAGTATGTGTCCCCCATCTTTGCCTACATTGCTATATTTCACATATCCATACATTTATAAATCATCCCAACGAGTGATTGACACACATATCTATCTGTATGTATGTCTGACTGAATGAATGTGCGCCCCTTCGTCTGTCTTTCTGTCTTTCCTGTCTGCCTGCCTTCCTGCCCGCCAGTCTTGTCTGTCTGTCTGTTTCTATCAACCTTTTTGACTTGTTTCCTGACTTGCTTATGTCTGTCTTTACACACATATGTCTTCTTATATCTAATTTCAAATAATCTCTCTCTCTCTCTCTCTCTCTCTCTCTCTCTCTCTCTCTCTCTCTCTCTCTCTCTCTCTCTCTCTCTCTCTCTCTCTCTCTCTCTCTCTCTCTCTCTCAGTTATATAGTAAATGTTACGACAGATGAGTCAGAGACACGCGTGAAAAAATCCCCTGTAAAAGCATCATAGTTTAATTATGAGCAACCCGGTCCAGTTTCGACTATAAGTGTGTCTGAACGTCTGATTAGTTCGCTCGTTGCAGTACTGGCTTTCCATTTCAATTTAACCGACTTAGTGTAGACAAAACACGGATGAACAATTCTAAATGGTGATTTCCTCGTTGTACTTAACTCGAAAATCTTGCGGCCACGTTTATATATATATATATTCAGTTCCTTCACCAATTAGTTGAACTTAAACTTTGACTTCTTGTTCAGTCAACAATGGCAAAATACTGAAAATAAGTTAAAATTAAAGAAAGCTTAGTAAATTATGGACAAAAACACAAAACAAAACACAACAAAAACAAAAAGCTGGGGTTGATTGTGACGTCATATAAAGGTCATGCAACTAACGTTTCATGTAGGTGTATAGGTGTAGAGACATACAGACACATGGACAGACCCAGTTAGAGAGCTAGGTAGACAGACATGAATAGACAGAAAAATAGGCATACATACGCGGGGAAGTCAATATGTAAGTCACAAATGGCTGTAGAAAAATAACTAAATGTGATAACTTGAAACAAGTTTATTTTTATACATACATTGTCCCTTTATTTCTCAACATAATTTCCACCAACATTGATGCACGTATCCCATCGCTTTATCAGTCCTCCCAAACCGTCTGCATAGAACTGCGTGCTCTGTTTTCTAAACCACGTTTTCACTTCACATTCAACTTCGGTGTCATTCGCCAAATGTCTCCCGTCAAGGAGGGTTTTCGGTGGACTAAAAAGGTGGAAATTGCTAGGGACTATGTCGGGGCTGTAAGGTGAATGTTCCAGAACTTCCCACCTTAGTTGTTTAATTTTCTCCTGATTATTCGAGCCGTATGTCGTCTGGCATTGTCATGAAAAAGCAACACTCCTCTAGTCAGCAGTCCTGGACGTTTTCTTCAAATTGCATCATGAACCATCGATAAAACTTCACAGTACGATTCATAATTCACATTGTCACCTTTCTTCTTGAAATTAGTTAAAAGCACTCCTTGACAATCCCAGAACACTGTCAGCATAACCTTCCCTGCTCATGGCGTAACCTTGAATTTTTGGACACAAGGCGAAGAAGGATGTTTCCATTGCATTGAAACACGCTTTGATTGGGGCTGGTAGTGATGCACCCATGATTCGTCCCGAGTAACGATATTGTTTAGCATGTCTTCTCCTGCATCTTCGTATCGACAGAGATGATGCAAGGACAGGCCAAATCGGTTCATTTTGTGTTCCTCCTTCAATTGCCTGGGTACCCACCTTGAGCACACTTTCTTAAATTTCAATCGATCATGCATTATGTTGTATACTGAACCATGTGAGCACCCAATTCCAGATGCTACAGAGTCTACCGTTACTCGCCTGCCAACTTCTAATCATCTCCTCCACCAGCTGCACAGATGCTTCTGTTGCAATCTCAGCAGGACGACCAGATCGGATTTCATCAACAATTTTAGAGCGTCCATGAGAAAAGCTTTCTTCCCAGCTATGCACCGCTTTACGGGACAAATATTTGTCAGCATAAATAAGAAGCATTTCCTTATGAATGATCTTCGCAGGCAGTCCTTTTGCCCCCCCCCCCCCAAAAAAATGCACGACAGCACGTTGCTCTTTGGTTGTACACTCCATAAGTACAGTCTCCATTTTGTTTATGCGCTGCGCATGCGCATTAGACACCTAGCGCCACCTGACGCAGACCTTTGTCTACAAAAAACGCACAACAGCACGTTGCGCTTTGGTTGTACACTCCGTTAGTACAGTCGCTATTTTATTTATGCGCTGCGCAAGCGCATGAGATACCTAGTGCCACCTGACGAACAAGAATATAAAGTTCGATGTTGCTGTCACCTAATGACACCTGTTGAAAACACCAACTACATTTACCTGCCATCCCACAGAACTGTGTGACTTACTAATTGACTCACCCTCGCACAGACAGACAGACAGACATAGGACACTCGATTGTGTGTATGCTTATATAGCTGTAATAACATATTTAAAATAAATAGGGGAAGTCGAGTTGATGCAGTCAAATACCATATAGATTTCATGTATAATAGACAGGCGTTTATTGGCAACAGAAATTGTCTTATGCAACTTGTGTGGACTATTATTGGCAATAAAAGAGCCATCTTTTTTTACAAAGCTTGAGCGCGGTCGGATGCTTGAGAGATAAATTAGCCACCTATCCATCTGTGCACTGAGGTTTACAAAATGTCATGAAACTATCACTTCACATACCCTCACCAGGTTCTTGCCATTGGGCTTTTGGTTTTCCTGTTGTATTTATTACAAGTTACTATCCGTGAACGGGCTCTGTGGCGAAAAAGATACTGACGCAACTCATAATCCACCATACCGCGTTCAAAACACAGCTGCGGGCGATTTGGAAGCAGATCGCCTTGAGTTAATTTCCATACAATGGTATGAGCGTCGATCGTTCAGAAAGCAATGGCAAAATACTGAAAGTAAACTTGTCCAGGAATCACAAACAGCCAAAAAATGCTGGAGTTGACTGCTACGTTCTGTAAAGGAAATGAAAAAACAAACAAACTAACAAACAAACAAACAAACAAACGAACTATACGTCAAAGTATACCTCATTTTAATGTTCTTAAGTGTCTTTGATACATTTACAAGACTTAGTAGCAATGAAAAAGAACTGTATGTGTGCACTTTATTCAGTAGTAATTGCCGTGTAGTGTATATATATATATATATATATATATATATATATATATATATATATATATATATATATATATATATATATATATATATATATATATATATATATATATATATATAACATCCGGAAGTACAGATGCATTATGTGGACTTTGGTGATAATCAAATCAAGGATGCGACCACCACCAAAAATTGTAAGCAACGTCAATCTTCTATAACAGATCATAACAAGATGAAATTCGTATAAAATACAAGCCAAAGTCAAATTATATTTCAACCAGATTCAAAAGATTGTGTTACCAACTAGGTACTTGGACAGCTCTGCAGCTAGGCAGAGAAGGGCACTCACTTGACCTGACAGTCGGATTGGGTTGTCAAAGTCTGAAGTAACAGAACTCCATGTGGATGTTGAATGCAAGGGGAAACCACCACAGTATCTTCTCAAGTTGTCATGACTAAACACACTTCAATGTCAGTAAACGACGTCAACGACTGCTTTAGGACATCCTCGTCCGGTCGGGACAGTCAAGTGCCACGGGTACCAACAAAACCGTCATCCAGAGACTGAATACAGCATCTTAAATATAACAAATCAGTTTAAAATAAGTATATGGAAAAAAGTAAAGGAGAGTTTTGGTCATAGACCATAACTTTAGGAAGGGAAAATCCCAACTGCACCTCCCCGTGGTAGAGGATGGATACACACCACGGTGTGGCTAACACAGCTCTGGGGACCGAGTATCCACCGGAATAAGTGGACAACTCTGCAGCTGAGCAGAGCAGGGCACTCACTTGTCCTGACAGTCGGAAATGGCTGTCAAAGGCAGAGTTAAAAGACCGCTATGTGAATGTGGAAGTCAAGGGGAAACCACCACATTATCTTCCCAAGATTTCATGGCGACACACATTTCAGAAATAGTGAACGACGTTAATGGCTGTCTTAGGACATCCTCGTCCGGTAGGGACAGTCATGAGCCCCAGGTGACACCAGACCGTCATCCAGCTACTGATGGCAAAACTAAAACTATAACTAAACTAAATAAATTTAGAGTAGGAACATGGAATGTTAGGACATTAAATGAGCTAGGAAAGTTAAACAATTTTCTAAGAGAAATGGAAAACATGAAAATGAATATACTAGACATAAGTGAGATGAGATGGAAGGGATCTGGCAAAATTATAACCGACAAACACAAAATAATTTATTCTGGAGGGGCACACATGAAAAAGGTGTAGGAATAATATTTGATGGAAAAAAAAACAGCCAAATCTATGAATGGATACCGGTGTTTTTCAGATAGAGTTATTATGGTCAAAATCAAAGGCAACCCAATAGATATAAATATTATACAAGTATATGCACTAACAACAAGCAGTAGTGATGAAGAAATACAACACTTTTACGATGAAATAGAATTGGCAATAGCTCAAATTGGATCACAAGAAACAAAAATAATACTGGGAGATTTTAATGCAAAAGTAGGAAAGGGAAAAACAGAGGATATAGTGGGGAATTACGGTTTAGGTACAAGAAATAAACGAGGAGAGAAACTAATAGAATGGGCAGATATTAATTATATGATAATTGGAAACACGCGGTTTAAACACCATAAAAGACGACTATACACATGGAAAAGCCCTGATATGAAAATACGCAACCAAATTGACTACATACTTATTAATAAAAGATTTAAAATGCATTAATTAATGTAAGGACAATGCCTGGTGTTGA
Source organism: Cepaea nemoralis (assembly GCA_014155875.1). Classification (NCBI taxonomy): domain Eukaryota; kingdom Metazoa; phylum Mollusca; class Gastropoda; order Stylommatophora; family Helicidae; genus Cepaea; species Cepaea nemoralis. The sequence goes on along the minus strand of JACEFZ010027602.1, from coordinate 276,619 downwards.
CGGCAATAGTGATCATGTACCACTATGTGGACAAATAAAAGTAAGATTAAAGAGAGGGAAAAGATGAATAAGAACTTGAGACTTAATAAAGAGGTTCTGAAAGTAGATAAAGAAATTCAAGAACAATACAGAGTGACTATGAAAAATAGGTACAATGCAATAGCTAAAATACAGAGTATAAATGAACAATGGGAAATGTTAAGGGACACCATTCATCAAACTAGCAAAGAAATATTACTGGAGAGAAGCCAAAAACCTAAGGAAAAAATGGATGAATGAAGAAATCTTAATACTGATGGACAAAAGAAAACAGAATAAAAATGACAAAGAAGGGTATGCTAAGATAAATAAAGAAATAAGAGATAAATGTGTGAAGGCAAAAGAAAGTTGGTTAAACGAGCAATGCAAAAAAATTGAATTAAATTCCTTTAAAGATCAAAAAAGTATGTACAGAGAAATCAGTGAGCTCACAGGTAGAAAAATAAGAATAAATACAGGGTGTTTGAAATCAAAACCGGGAAAGATATTATTGGAGGAAGGTGCTATAATGAAGAGGTGGAATGAGTATGTAAGAGAATTATATAATGGAGAAAGGGAAGAATTAACAGAAGAAAGTAATATAGAAGGCTCACCTATTCTAAAAGAAGAAGTCGCTGACGCTATCAAGCATATGACGAAAGGAAAATCAGCTGGACCAGATGGATTCACAATAGAAGAATTAGAAGTAATGGGAGAATTTGGAATAGATATATTAACCAAAATGTTGAATGATATTTACTGCAGTGGATATATACTAAGCGGTATGTTGAAATCTATATTTATAGCTATACCAAAAAGACAAGGGGCAATTGAATGCAAATATTTTCGTACAATTAACCTCATAAATCATGTCACTAAGCTCCTACTCAGAATTATAATGAGAAGAACAAGAAAGAAAATAAAAATGGAAATTAGTGAAGAACAGTATGGATCTGTGGAAGAACAAGTTACAAACAATGCAATATATACATTACTGACACTATTAGAAAGATCAACAGAGACAAAGAAAGACATATATTTGTGCTTCATAGATTACACTAAGGCATTCGATAAAGTAAAACAAGATGGAATGATTAAAATGTTGGAAGATATTAACATTGATAGGAAAGATTTCATAATCACTGTTTATTCACATTTATCTTATTACATATTGATTTAATCACTTGTTAAATTATTACAGATCTGTTTCATCACTATTATCATTGATCGACTTCATCACTGTTAAATTATTAGAGATGTTTCATCAGTATTATTATTGATCGACTTCATCACTGTTAAATTATTAGAGATCGGTTTAATCCCCGTTAAATTATTACATGATCGATTTCATCACTGTTATCTTATTACAGGTCGATTCCATGACTATTATCACTGATCGCATTAATCACTGTTAAATTATTAGTGAGTGGTCTTATCACTATAAAGTTAGTACAGATGGATTTCATCACACTTCACGTGTTATACACCTTAACTAGAAAATGCAGAAATGTGTAAACCTACACTTGTCCTGATATGTTAACAAATGTGTGCAGACGTACACTGAATATTGTAGTTTAATGTCTCTTAATTCTTGTGTATACTGTAACCTCCTTCAAGCGTCTTAAATACGAGACCCAGGTCGTAGAAGCAGAAAACGAAATAACTGCAGCCAGCTACTGACAGCTAGATTGCCCACATGATGGTCAGATAACCAGAGAGGCAATATCCCACCTTCATGTCGCCTAGCAGAAACAAGTTGCATTGCTACAAGCTAGATTGGAGAGTGGGAAATTGAAGTGGGAAGCAAAGCCATCCCAACAATGCCGTTCTGAAGTCGTTATCTATCATCTGAAGGATAAGTATCATAGGTATGCTTATATCATACGTTTGATTTGATTAAGGTAAATATCACAGCCTGGTTGAAGTTGTGTGTCATCTGAATGATGCAAACATCACACTATTGCTACAAGCGGACACGGTACCGTTTTAAGGTTGAGACAGAAAGAAGAAATATATTGTGAGGCACGAGCATCTGAGAATTTTGAAAAGATAAAAGATTTTCATTAAATATGTTAAATATTGTTTTCATTGCTATCAGTTTATATGTTTACATGCAATTATATTTATAACTATTTGTTGCTTCCGTGTTATTTTACTCTGAGATGTGAGTGTGAAAATGTGTTATTTTGGGCATATGTGCTGGTCAGTGAAAAGATGCGTGGTCAATTCTGTGTGTAAAATGTAATTTAAATTATAAATCACTTTTCAAGTAATTTAAAAGTTTCAATGCCAAACAAAAAAGTAGGTTTCAGCCAAACAAAAATCGATGGTGGGAAATAGCAGGGGTGTGTCACCGTTATGACTTAAAAGTTATTAATATGGTAGCAGACATGTTGAATTATACATAAAATTAACGGGGGTTACAGAAAATAAATTACTATGTTAAAGTTTTAACTATAGTTTGATGTATAAGCCCCTTGCAGTTACGAGAATTTTGAATAAGACGGTTTTTAAACTTACGGCAGTTAATCAGTAAAGGTCCACAATTCTGATAGAAAAGTATCCCGGCTCCAATACTCTATATACATTATAATACAATTGGTATACAAGAATGGATTCGCGTTTGAACATGAAACTTATGATTAAGGCATATCCAGTGGACAAAAAGCAATTGAAAACATTGCAACGCTTCATACGATAGAGACGATCTTATTTTTCAGGAGGATCTAGTGAACGACAAAGTTGAAGAAACAAACGATTTCTTGCTTCAATGTAGAAAATCATAGGAAAAGTTATTCTACTGAGAAAATAAACCATAGATAAATTTATTAAGACGTCACTCATGGTGCACAGGATGTAAAACATATCGTGTGGCCAAGAAATGGAAAAGTTGTAGAGAAAGCTGATGCACCAGAACATGCAAAGAACAGATTCTATGCGTCTGCCCATCAGATTAGTTTTTTCACAAACAAACAGTTCATTCATTCATTCATTCAGTAGCATGTCCTTTGCAGAACCTCGCTTCACCCACCCCGATTCTGCCCTAAATCCCCTGTTGAGAATGTCTTCGGCTTGACCCATCCACGACCGTCCTCTTTTTAACCTACTGCCCTTCAACTTCCTAATTTCACTATGCAGTGGATGTTGTGTGTTTGCGTTAACTCTGAGGTAGGCGCGTGCCCTGCAAACTTGCATTCTCTCTTCAAGGGTTTGGGGAAAATCAAGAAGGTAGCGCATCGCCCTGCATGCTGTATCTCTTGTACATCCAAGAATAATGCGCATAGCTTCATTCTGTATCCTTTCCATCCTTTCTATGTGCTTATGGCTGACAGTCAGGATTGCCATTGCATACTCCAAAACAGACATGACCAGCCCCTCGTACAGAAGACATAGATGGCACTGCTCACAGTTTGCTGCCGCCATCACCCGCATCACTGCCAAACCCCGCTTGGCCTTTGTTATCACCTGGTCTATGTGCACATTATAAGCAAGGCTTCGATCAAACCGTATCCCCAGGTAATTCAATGTCTGCGTTCTTTCCACCGTCTCTGAACACAGCATTACAGTTGGTGTTGGATTGTTGACAATCTGATTATTCAACGAGAACCAAGTCACTGTTGCCTTTGTTGGGTTGACCATTGCCCCAGCTTCATCACACCAAGTACTTATGCGATTGAGTTCGGTTTGTAGTTCCACAGCAACCTCCTCTCTATCCTTACCCTGACGATACACTAAAACATCATCGGCATATGACAATGTCCTGCCAGGTCCAGTGATCTGCTCACTGGTGATTCTCACTGTGTAGGCGTTGAACAGTACCGGAGATAATGGTGATCCCTGTGGTAGGCCAGGATATATTGTTGTTGGTTCGAAGTCCAACTGCCACATCTAAAAACTACTTTCCGTTGGAAGAGGGCTGCAGCGATCCAACTAAGGAGGAATGGACTTACGTTTAGTTCAAGAAGCTGAAACATTAAAAAATCCAGTGGTACTCTGTTGTATGCGTCCTCAAGATCAATCGCTGCAGCAACGGTTTCAGTGCCTGAGTGGAAACCTTCATAGACATCATGGGCAAAGACTGCTGCATTGGTCCAGGTTTCTCTTTTTGGACGGTACCCACCCAGGGTAGGTGGAAAAACACCTTGCCTCTCTAGTTGGCTTGATATTTTCCTGGCAATTACCTTCTCCAGCAGCTTGCCTATTGTATTCTGCATGGTTATAATTCGATTCAATATCCCTGAATTTTTTTGTGGTCTTTGTCAGGCTTCGGCAAGGGAATCAGATAGCTTAAAACTTCACGTGTTATACACCTTAACTAGAAAATGCAGAAATGTGTAAACCTACACTTGTCCTGATATGTTAACAAATGTGTGCAGACGTACACTGAATATTGTTTAATGTCTCTTAATTCTTGTGTATACTGTAACCTCCTTCAAGCGTCTTAAATACGAGACCCAGGTCGTAGAAGCAGAACACGAAGTAACTGCAGCCAGCTACTGACAGCTAGATTGCCCACATGAGGGTCAGATAACCAGAGAGGCAATATCCCACCTTCATGTCGCCTAGCAGAAACAAGTTGCATTGCTACAATCTAGATTGGAGAGTGGGAAATTGAAGTGGGAAGCAAAGCCATCCCAACAATGCCGTTCTGAAGTCGTATCTATCATCTGAAGGATAAGTATCATAGGTATGCTTATGTCTTACGTTTGATTTGATTAAGGTAAATGTCACAGCCTGGTTGAAGTTGTCTGTCATCTGAATGATGCAAACATCACACTATTGCTACAAGCGGACACGGTACCGTTTTAAGGTTGAGACAGAAAGAAGAAATATATTGTGAGGCACGAGCATCTGAGAATTTTGAAAAGATAAAAGATTTTCATTAAATATGTTAAATATTGTTTTCATTGCTATCAGTTTATATGTTTACATGCAATTATATTTATAACTATTTGTTGCTTCCGTGTTATTTTACTCTGAAATGTGAGTGTGAAAATGTGTTATTTTGGGCATATGTGCTGGTCAGTGAAAAGATGCGTGGTCAATTCTGTGTGTAAAATGTAATTTAAATTATAAATCACTTTTCAAGTAATTTAAAAGTTTCAATGCCAAACAAAAAAGTAGGTTTCAGCCAAACAAAAATCGATGGTGGGAAATAGCAGGGGTGTGTCACCCTTATGACTTTAAAGTTATTAATATGGTAGCAGACATGTTGAATTATACATAAAATTAACGGGGTTACAGAAAATAAATTACTATGTTAAAGTTTTAACTATAGTTTGATGTATAAGCCCCTTGCAGTTACGAGAATTTTGAATAAGACGGTTTTTAAACTTACGGCAGTTAATCAGTAAAGGTCCACAATTCTGATTCAAAAGTATCCGGGCTCCAATACTCTATATACATTATAATACAATTGGTATACAAGAATGGATTCGCGTTTGAACATGAAACTTATGATGAAGGCATATCCAGTGGACAAAAAGCAATTGAAAACATTGCAACGCTTCATACGATAGAGACGATTTTATTTTTCAGGAGGATCTAGTGAACGACAAAGTTGAAGAAACAAACGATTTCTTGCTTCAATGTAGAAAATCATAGGAAAAGTTATTCTACTGAGAAAATAAACCATAGATAAATTTATCAAGACGTCACTCATGGTGCACAGGATGTAAAACATATCGTGTGGCCAAGAAATGGAAAAGTTGTAGAGAAAGCTGATGCACCAGAACATGCAAAGAACAGATTCTATGCGTCTGCCCATCAGATTTGTTTTTTCACAAACAAACAGTTCATTCATTCATTCATTCAGTAGCATGTCCTTTGCAGAACCTCGCTACCATAACAACCTTCCGGAAAACCTCCCGATCATAAGCAAGATGACCCGTGTCCGATACACCCATCTGGAGATCATACGCCACATCCTGCACCCATCTTCTCTTTGGCCTTCCTCTTCCTCTCTTCCCAGGCATATCCCCTCCATTATTGTTCTCTCCAAACTTTCGTGACGTTTCAAGTGACCAAAGTGACCAAACAAACAGTACAGCGTTAAATAAAAGTACAAATGATTCGTTTTGATAAATAACAACTTTCATGTTGTAGGGATTATTTTTGTTACTGTATGTGAACCCACTAGAAGCCTAAGCTTTAACTTTGAAGTCCTATGCATTAATATTCACATTTTCTTAGCTGTGAAAGGGCTTACGTCTATCGAAGTAATATTGGTGTAGAGACTTTACTACCGACTTCGTACCAAAGTACGGGTTTGTGTTGCAGAGGTCTAATTCCGTTAACCAAGCTCAGAAACCAACGGGATGTGCAAGACTGGTACTGGAATTAGACATCTCCGGAGAGGCATAATAGCTAGTCATGATTAAGCACGGCTGGTACGGATGGCTTGAGGTTGGACCTATGTAGGTCATCTTTGACAGCTCACTGTGAAAGCATAATGCGTTGGAGACACAGCTGTAGGAGATTTGGAATCAGACCGCTTTGCGTTGGTTTCCATACAAAGGTATGGTAGCCGGTCGTTCAGGCAGCAATGGTTAAACACTGAACGTAAACTTGCCGAGAAATCACAGCCATAAAAATGCGCTGGGTTTGATAGCACGACATGTAAAGGATATGCCGCTAACCTTTTAAATGTAATGTTTCCTTCACAGGTTGTAAGTGTTTCACTGTCAGCGAACTCCAGTTAAATACCCAAAAGCGATATCAGATTGTCAGGATCAGGTAAACAGGTTGAAATTAATTACACATCTTTACTTCTTAGTTTATAAAATGCGCCGGCTTCCTGGCCTACAGGTAAGCGACTTTTCTCCGTAATCTCGTATACTCTCGTAACGTAACGTGACGGCGGTGAGAATCATCAGTGGTTCGAATCGCGTCGGTAACTTACGGGGTATGTGAGCCGGCCGATCAGAAATCAATGGCAAACTACTGAGCGTAATCTTGCCAAGAAATCAACAATCAGCTGAAAGATGCTGATGTTGACAGCAATAGTCCTGTAGAGGATATGCAAACAATTTTTATAAAATGCATCCGCCCTTCTCTTCTTAAAAATGAACGAGCTGCCATTCAATCCGTTAAAACCAGAACTGTTGGGCCGATTAAATCTTTAAGCTTGTGTCGATGTTATAACTTTTACGAAACATTGCTGCACCTTCTTTATGTAACTAGGTTGAACAATGGTATAAATAATTAATTACTTTATCTTGTGTGATAAATAAGCACACAATATCAACACTGGTGGCTGAGCTATTCCCTTGCTCGTTTAGCGAGTGCGGCCTTACATTAAACAGGGAATTTAAAAAAAAAAAAGATAAAATAAAGATATGAAAAACTCTACAAATCTGGCTCATACAAAGGCAGAATTGAACAGTAATGCGATAAAGAGTAGCAAATGATCAACCCACTAGTTTGGAAGGTATGGAAGGGAAATAATTGCATTACAACAAACTGATAAAAGTGAATTTAGGATTATTTTCTGCCACTTTGTATCCACCTTATTCCCCAATGCTGTCAGGCCTACAAAATGTAATAAGTAATGATACTGTTACATTACAAACTAATAGCAGCAAAATGCTTCAGGATAAAGATTTTAAAAAAAATCATCAATGATCAGTCATGCGTCGAATTACAATTTCCCCTTTAGCAAGCTGAGCAGTAATTTGGTGGCGGCAGTTTCGAATCCCATTGCGGTCACTGTAGTATTAAATTATTTTGTTTTAGTAATGAATTTATAAATCCGTCGTCTGTTTATAATTGTTTGGTGGGCATGTAAAAGCCAGCAGATCAAAACAACGTGCGATTAAATGCCAACGAAAGATCAATGACAACAGGAAGTATGTCTAGAATGAGTTTAATGATTTAATATAAGTTTAACTTTCCCCAATAAAATCACACAGTGATGTTGATTCACTTAACTATATATCACAAAAAAGTAATCCTTTGGCGATTTGTGCCGTAGAGGTGTGAAGTTATATCAGTGCAAAGACCTGCATTATGGTATTAGGTGACCAGCTCCCTTTATTGCCGGCTCTTCTTTTCCGAAAAATGAACGAAATCGCTGCTAATATTATTCTTGTAAACTGGGTGGCTGCCAAGAGTAGACACCTCAATAGCACTACCAAGTAGCTTTAGGAGTGGGACGAGGAAGGCTAGAGGAGAAGCAGGAGAATAAGAAGAAGAAGAAGAAGAAGAAGAAGAAGAAGAAGAAGAAGAAGTAGAAGAAGGAGGAGGAGGAGGAGGAGTGGTAGGAATAGGAGGAAGAGGAGGAAGAGGAGGAGAAAGGCAACTACATGAACAAGAGGGGGAGAGGTAGGAAGAGGAGGAGGATAAGAAGAAGGAGGAAGAAGAGAATCAGGGGTGGGGGTGATAAGGAGGAGGAAGTGGAGGAGGAAGAGGAGGAGGAGAAACACACATACATCAACAAACCGCGTCCCACGCTAATGGAGAACTGATCACGAACTACTAATACTACTGAATGCCTGACCAGTGTGAACATGCTAAGTATATGTCACAGCGCCAAACCAATGCACTTAGTTTGGTCTGTCAAAGCCGTATGGTCCTGGCCACGCCGGAAACGCCACTTGAAACAAAGACCTGAGGCCATTTTTCCTTGTAGCAGCCAGCTCGGTGTGTGAAGGCAGGCGCTGGGGCCCTGTGTAGTTTCGTGGCCAGCCCGCTTTGAGACAAGATATGTGGGGTTCCCCATCTGTTCATCAGTGAACAACATATGTCAGAAGAAAAAGCCGTAAGTGTAAAATGTTTAATTTAATAAATATTTGTTAAATCGCAGCACACGCCATGTTACCAGCTTGAAAAGCGTTGGCGTGGGAAAACTGATGTGTGTGAACAGAGTGTGTTAGGCGAGGTGGTAGGGACAAAGAAATATAAATAGATAATGTAGATGAGTATTACTAAAGTGAGCTGTTCTACAGATCAATGTAACGTCCCTGAGGTTTTAGGAATATAACATTTAATACAGAGAGATGTAAGCAATCAGGGGACTGATGTCAGGTCATGCCAGCCATGCTGGTACAAGATTATTTTGTTGGGAATTATTTTACTTGTTTATCCTATGACATTAATGTGTTACTGGCTAAAATAGATATGTGGGAGATTCACCAAAATATACAATGTGTGGGGTCATAAATTATAGTTTATAGTAAAGACTGAAATAATGCCACATGGTGCCATGCTGGCCATGTTGGCATAGAAGGGAGTAAGTGCTTGTGAGATTGCTAGAAATAAAGGCTACTTGATAACAGAGTGGTGAGGATCATATGTGTATGTGTATACAGCAGCAATATATGTTTACAGGATTATTCTGTGACAATGGTGGGCATCACATTGTATGTTTGGTCAAGTGTTGGGTATGAGCACTCCAAAGCAACAATGAGTAGGGGAAAGTAACCATGATCATGGGTAATATTTATAACATATGTGAAGCAGAGAAGAGTACTTACATGTTATATGTGGCAATGATGGGTCAATGGTTAATATATGTAGTTAGAACATGTAGGTAATAAATGGAAGTGTAGGAAATGTATTGAAATGTAGGGATGCCATGCAGATTGATAGCTACTAGGCGTAGGAAATAATGCACCTTGATACGCGGGGTGCGTATCAGCAATCATAATGTAATCATAACTGCGAATGAAGTGTGGCTTTACTGAGAGGAACAGGCAGATGTATCTGGAACTGATATTGGTAAAGGGGTTTCTCATGTAGCATTGAGGTCTGGTGTCACATTTGTTACCAGAATGCAGTAATGTTTGTGTAGGTGTATCAAGTTGTTGATGGAATCAGTGACTGAGATTCTGTCTTAAGTTAAGCATAGCGGTTGTCGCACGGTGGGGAGAATGTGATTTAATGCTATGTACCACCTGTCGCAAATATATCCATATGCACTTGCTATGTGTCTAGTCACAAATAATAGTACACTGGTGTGGTTTACATTTGAAACCACTGGTTGTCATTAGTGTGTAATGATAATGACATAATATATATAGTACACCGGTTGCTATATTAGTACTGATATGCTGTTTCTGCCCATGAACATTGTTATGCTTTGATTCTGTCTCATATGAATGAGGCATTCTTGCCATTATTTTGTACTTTCCCTTGATACTATGGTATGTTTGTTTATGAACTGTCTTAGTGTGGCTTTAGAGTTCAATCGAATTCCGGTGTAATACATGTTTATCTTTAACTTTCTGTGAATGTTGTGATTCTTCTGTGTGCAGGTGGTACCTTGTCACATTGTACAAATATGGTGGCTCCACACTGTATATGTGTCTGTTGCCTTTCTTAGTTAGACATGTTTTGCTTGTTGGATGTTAGTTTGTAATGCTAATCAAATGCTGTAACTTGCATGATATCATATGAGTGCTGGTATTCTTCATGCAAACTTGGGCATTGTTGGGGTAGTTGTCCAGTGAAGCTCCTGTGTTGAGGCAACTCTATGTCTGATGATGGTGGAGTCCATAATGTTGTGTATTGTTGTATCGGAGTAAAGCGTACTATCCGATGTGGGGCACAGGAGTACAACCTGTTGATATATGTTTCATATTAGAGAAAAGAGTACGGTGTGTTAGAAAAACAGTTGCCGGTGTGCGTAACAGTAGGGAGAGAATTGTAGAGCATTAGACTGAGGATATAATAGGTGGTGTTTGATTGGGGCTCTATCATCGGACTGAATATTGATAATGTTCTATGAACATGTGGGTTGTAGGGAATACTGTGTTGTCCTGTGTTACCGGTGACTTGGTACAAGTTAATGTATAAACTATTCTGCAAGGTGTAGACAGGGAACTGATTATGGGTTCCTTGGTAAATGTAGCCATTTTGGTATGTAGGGATGAAAGCCTAATTTACCAGAACAAAGATGTCATTCTGATGTGTGTTAACTAAAGCAGTGATGAGATGTTGTGCTTGCCTACAATGTCTGATGTATGTTAACCAGAGCAATGCTGAGATGTTGTTTGTATGCAATGTCTGTTATATGTTAACCAAATCAGTGTTGGGATGTTGTGTTTGCAATGTCTGATGTATGTACCCTGCATTTTATAGCTATGTGTTTACAGCTGGACACATGAGATCAATCTTCCACTGCTTGTGTGTGTAAGGAGCTGTGAGAGGTAGTTACATTGAACTGAAAACACTTATTATGTGTTGGTTAATTCATAAGTTATATTGTATGCACTCATTGCTTCATGTGTTTAATATGTTTTCTTTACAATGTTAATCAAAGATTGTGTTTTCCAATATTACAGGAGCGGCTGACTAGTTAGTGTCAGCAGGCCTGGGTTCTTGGCGGGATAGTAAATTGTGTCACAACTCTTTGTTTATGTCGTGTCTTGGGGTTTATGTTGTGTAACCTATGTTTTTGTAGTGCCTTATTGTCTGCAGTGTTGCTTGTGTCAAGGTTCTTTATTGTGTCAGTCTAACCAGCTATTGCTTGGAGCACCTGTGTTGTGGTACTTGGTGTACCCTGTTGTCTTAAGTGGTGTTGATTGATTGGGGGTTACCCACTGTTGTTGTTTGATATATACAGTTGTCTGTTGTATCTGTAATTGAACATCCCTTATTGAATGCTTTATTCAATGTGTTCGAACACAAATTGTCACCAAAATGTGTAGCAGTTGATAAATAAAGAGCTGTTTTTGTACTGTTTTTGATTTGTTTGTTTAGTCTCTTTTAGTTTTTACAGCCACTATTTCTACCACAATCTAACACCTTAATCCAATGTCTGGGTCTCAAATATGACAGTTATTGTCCAGAGTTGAGGCCCCTGCCCGAGATCTCGTATATCTTCTTATCTAATTACTATCATCTTTTTTTTTGTCGGCTGAGGCGGTGTGAGGTTCTCTCTCTTTTCACTATTTTTCTTCTTTGGCAGTAACGAAGTCAGAACTACTCTTTACCTCTTAGCACCGTAGTGAAGGAAGCATCAGTCTTTATGATTGTCTCCCTTTGTCTTTTCCCTCGACTACATATATATCACATTTATTGTGTTTATTATAATGTACATATCGCTGGATGTCATGGTGGCATGGTTGATCATCTAGCCAACATCCTTCATCATGACAGTCTTCAGGCATAATGTTAATTTGTTCGAATTCTTTTCGAAGCAGGGATGTTTTCAATTATCTGTGATCCTAGGCTGCCATTGTCTGAAATAAGTACCATACAATGTCATGGGAACTAAAGGCCAGCGTTATTTTAGCCACATAACCCATTGAGTGTCTATTGGTCTAGACTGTGGGATAAGCACCATATTTTCCATAATTCCATGATGTGAGAAGGGAGCCTTTTAGGTGCCTGCCACGTCACACAGTGGTGGCAATGTGTTAGTAGTCTCTAGGATGACGCTACCTAATTGTCACGTGACACTGTGCTAGTTGATATATATATATATATATATATATATATATATATATATATATATATATATATATATATATATATATATAGTTATTTATTTATATACACACACGCAACTACACTGATATTACAATAATAATAAAGTACTTATGTTTGGTTTATTTAATTGTTTTGTTCTTTAAAGTATTGAACTTTTCTGTCTTATAAAACTTACAAACAGCAATTTTATAATACAAATTCAAAATAATGTATTCAAAATATAAAATTTGCGAACACAAAATATTTGTATTTGTATCTATGTATATTAAATTGTTGGTTAATCTGGAAAGAATAAAATATTTATTAAATGTGTTAATTCAAGGTCACATACTCTTGTGTCAGTATTATTGTACATCTTAAAGTATAGTGGACTTAGGTTGGCACACTAAGTTACGTTGCAACTTTCCTTCGTCACAACACTACAAAAATGTTGCTTACCCCTGGCCTAGTTTACCCACCGAGTCACACCTTTTCTCCCTGTCTCCTAAGAGTACCTATCATCACCTTATTGGTTTATTTCTAAAGATTAGGTTACACACTCTACCAAGAAAATAAATTTTAAAAAGACTGCTAGAAGAATTTAATGACATTTCCTAAAGTAATTACTGTTACGCGGCACTTAAGACTGACTCTTAAAATGATTACTCCGTAAAACACACTCGAAGCTTCTTGAAGTCTGCTGTCGGGAAACAAGTGGAGATAATCTAGTGACAGACACAGCTGTTAATGCGTGAAGCTTTAGAACCGTTCACACGCTAGGTCATAACATTACGAGACATCTTTTATATTTGTCCCCCGTTCATTCAAGAGAACCTTCCGCATTCGTTCCGAAAGAAAGGTGCACGCCAGGCACGTACGTAAACAAAATTGTCCTTAACTGAGGATTTAACCTAAACACATCAATACATTGAACTTGCTGATGTTACAAATGTAACATATGTGATAACCGACAATGATTATCTGTCAGGGCTGTCGAATTGTTTGCTATTTTCGCTAATGATTTTATTTACAAATAGGGGAAGTTGTTGATCTATAGCAATGAACTAATGAAGGACGCTTGAAGGTTGTCTCATTGTGTACACACGACTGGGCTTATTATTATGTTTTTTTTCCCCCGTTCGTATAGGTCTCTCTGGCTGTGGGGTTACAACACTTTCTCTCTGTAATCCCGTTTATCACGCAGAGTCTCGTAGAGGAGCGAGAGCTGAGGCGGTTCGACCCCCGCTCGTGACTTGCGGGATACTGAGCCGGCCGCTCAGAAAGCAATGACAAACTACTGAGCGTAATCTTGCCAAGAGATCAACATACAGCTGAAAGATTCTGGTGTTGACAGCTAAGTCCTGTAAAGGATATGCTAAAAAAAACCTTTACAGGACATCGCTGTCAACATCAGCATCTTTCAGCTGATTGTTGATTTCTTCGCAAGATTATGCTCATTAGTTTGCCATTGCTTTCTGAGCGACCGCCTCACATACCCCGTAAGTTACCGATGCGGAGAGAACCGCTACCGATTCTCGCGCAATGTCACGTTACTCACGAATAGTATACGGGGTTACGAGAAAGTAGTGTAAAACCCAGACCATGGAGACCGGCCTGTGCTTATTAGTTGATTAAATTAGAGCAAATCAACAGGTGGTGCTAGTTACAAGAAAATATCTGTATATCAGAAGATTACCAACCCATATATGACTTTCCCCCAGAAGTATTTCACAGGTTAACTCCCTGGCATGTTTTATAATAGCATGTTCAGTGTCAATATCCTCTTTGGAAAACAGTCACCATCGAATTAATATCCTATTTGTAGCTGGCTCAGTTACGTGATTATTAACCTGAGTCAGGGATGGGCCCTAATATAACTTCTCTTTTGAGAAAGAATGGGGTAGGGGCAATGGTAGAATGGAATATGTTGATTGCGGTTTTTGTTCACTCGCTATGAACTCAAACGTAGTCCATACGCGTGTAGATTGGCGTTCCCTATTACCAGTGTCCCTTGCCATAAGACGAACTCACTCCAACTTCAGAGATACTTGTAATTTACTTCCCCAAGTCAAGGACGAGACGTCAATATTTAGCCCAACGGAAAGTGCAGAGGTTGAACCCTCTACCTTGGCATCGGATATTTTAAACCGAGAGCACATGCCCATTCTGCCTTGCTGACCTCCATATGTTCATATGAAAACAGACAAATGAACCCGGTTAACATACCATCATTACATAATGATATAGAATTCCAGGCTCATATTTTGGTAGCCAAATGTCGCTCAGTGTATTATGATGTCAATGAGCCTCCTATCCACCTGTGAGAAATTGTTCTGGTGGTCACTTCTGAGAGGCTGAGCCGGTCGCAGATCCACACGATCATGAAAGAAAATATCACGTCGTTAATGCAGCACCTACCACCAGTGGGCTGGCAGTAGAGTACGCTAGTCACATCTCTAGCGAGGCTCTTCCATTTGTTAGCAGTGCCTTAAAAGGCTGAGAAAACAATTACTGGTAATGCTTCTGTTTATACTCTCCACAATGTGTGAGAGCGAAAGTAACGCGTTTAGACGATCCTTGATGTTGAGAAAACAGGGACAAATAGAATATATTCTTAGTCGGAAAACACCGAGGGAACATTGGTCACAACAAGAAGGGTTTAATGCCAAGAGGAGCCAGTTGATTAGATTTATGTTCGCTGGCTGAACGACGCAGGAGGGATAGTATTGTCATTATGGCAGTCAGCTTTGACGATGGGTAAGAGCGCTCGTTCTTAAACTTCCGGTGTGCTAATGCTGTGGTAGCGGGTGCAACCCTTACACAGGTTATTTGGGCTAAAATGTTGACTTCTCGTTCTTGACATGGTGACGTAAATTACAAGTACCTCTGAAGTCGGAGTGTGTTCGCCTGATGGTGAGGGACACTGATAATAGGGAAAGCTAGCTCACACGCAAAAATCAGTTCAGTGTGCTGGAAGTTGTAGCACATTTATGGACTACTCTTGAGTTCACAGCCAGTGAACGTTAACAGATGTCACTATTACGCTGACACAGAGCGATTGTAATGTAGTGCCTAGGCGCTTGCCTGTCGGTCCTGTAGTCAAGGGTTCGAATTCGCATCCAGACGGATGTTTTACAAGTGATCAGGACTCCAGGTGGAGCAAGCCTAAAATGCGTACCAGAAAATTATTTGGGACACGGAGGCGGTCGAAGTGATTTTGACCACAGCACCCCTGGAGTATCGATGGTCTATAAAAAATATGGATCTAGCAACTTAAGGTCAATACTCCGCAAGGCTTATAAAAAGAGTCCTATAATATTACTTGTCTTAAACCGACAAGTGAGTCGTGCTAGTGCAATGGCTATGAATGAATCACCAAACAACGAGAAGTAGATTGTGAGCTTTACTAAAACACGATTACAAGAAACAAATTGGACGTTGCGGCCAAAGCCTTCGTTAGCACAGAACAAACAAACACAAACCGACACAAAACTACATGAAACACACTACATAACAATATTAAGGGTACTTATCTGCATCTGTATCCTAGCTTGGAGTATGGCTAGCATGCTTGGTTGGCGACGCGGTGGATATGTGTTCGAACACACCTTTGATATGGAGATTTACAAATAAAAATGTGCCTAGGTTTCTAGATCCACCCAGACTGAAATGGTTCGGGCAAATATCACGGAGTGTAAAGGCGGCTGGCGTGGTCCAAACCTCATCATCCACCGAATGCCGGATAGTCTATTAAAATACGGGCTCGCTCAATGAACCGAATACGTCTCACGGTGTGAAATAAAGTCCTTTACTCTTTTCTTATACGCGTTTAATTTTAATACGGGATAAATTCCCGAAGTTAACTAATGGGGGAAATTCACAAGTAAAGATGAAATTAAAAGAACATAAAACAAGGAAAAACAATAAATATTGATGTTATTTGTATTTTTTGTTTGTTTGGATGACTGGAGGTGTTTTTCCTTGTTTGTTGATTGTATTATTTTATCTTCTTTATTTGCTGGCTGACTGAAGGCGATTGCGCACGATATCTTCTTTTGTTTTTTTGGTTTTCCACCAAACCTTGCTGGAGACTTACTTGTCTGTTGTATGCCAGGCGCTGTCTCTCTGGTCATCGAGGAATTCTTTGGTGATTTATTGTGGTTAAACATATTCTTTTTAAATCTTGCAAACTACAAAGGTACAAACATTTATCGGGATCATCTTACATGCTAAACACTATAAATTCATAAAAAGTCTATGAAAAAAAAAAACAGAACGGGGAAGACAAAATTGCGTTGAAAGATAATATGCAGAAATGGACAGGAAACAGTCTGAAATTATTTTAAAAAAAATTATGGCATGAGCTGTACTCATGTGAGGTCTGGTTATACAGAAATAAGCCGGGTTGTCAGAACTGCCATAGCGATCTTCTATCCTATGAGAAAATCGGCAATAAACGAGGAGTAGTAGTGAATTTAACCAGAACACGATCATAAGCGAAAAAGAAAATGAACGTTGCGGCCAAAGTCTTCATTAGCACAGAAAAAAAAAAACACACACACACACGCAGCGACGCAACTACATGAAAAACACTACATGAAAATATAAATATAAAAGTTACTTATATGTATCCTTGTTGTGGGCTGGATACACCTTTCATTGGATCCGCGAGTATGATTTCAATAAAGTTAATCAACAAGTGAAACAATCTGAATCAATCTATCTTATGAGGAAAGGAGTGGAAGGAAATAGCGGAGGAGGAAAATATATTCTCTTGGAATTCCTGATTGTAGGTATTACATCCCAAATTTATATTGCATGTTTCCGATCCATTACAAATAAAGTAAATGATCAATTTTCATACTGTGCGGCGCATGTGGGAATTTGGTGCTAGGCCTATAGTTTAGATCAATCGATACTCGATTAGGGACGTTGTCATTACCCAACCGGCCGCCTTGACATTCAGTTTTTAGTACTCAACAGAGACTGGATTGATCTGCGACCCCATCTCATTGAAAATAAGCTCCAGCCTTGATGGGGATTCGAATACATGACCGCCGGGTTTCCAGGGAAACGTTCTAGCAACTCCGCTAACGGGACTCCACCTTGAGATATGGTGATGAAAATATAAAGAGCACTTCACTAGACATAGTGCTATCTAATCATAACGATATTTAATTGTTTAACTAGGCTCTGCGACTGTTCTATTACATTTGCAAGGTCGATATTGGCCTATGCAATGAGCATGGTGGAGGTGTCGGTAGTGGTTAGAACTTGACGATGTGAGACGGAAACCTGTTGAAACGTTACTACTTGTATTTTTGTCATTATGACTGCATATCCCAGCCTCGTCCTTGCAGAGTCAAATGTATAAATACAGCCTTAACCAAAACAGCGAATCTGTTCTGTTTTAAGAAATAATCGATCGACAATCTTTATTGTCAAACGTGTACGAAACACGATCTTATCGATCATAAACTGAAACTTCTTATCATAAACGTTTAAATACATTTACTAACCTCTGTTACAGCTACCACCACATATATTTTGGTAACTTTCTTGTCAAGACAAATAAGATTTAATGTATTGATTAGCATTTAAAGCACACACACACACACACACACACACACACACACACGCGCGCGCGCGCACGCACGCACACACACACACACACAGATAAAAAGAAGAAGCAAGTTGATATAAAATAACACGTTGGTACCAGAAACTAATAAGTAGAAAAAGAAGCAGACAAAAGAAGCATAAGAAGAAGACGCTAAGGTCTTATTCCCAACATTGAATTCTCTTAAAACTGTCTAGACATCTCTCTCTCTCTCTCTCTCTCTCTCTCTCTCTCTCTCTCTCTCTCTCTCTCTCTCTCTCTCTCTCTCTCTCTCTCTCTCTCTCTGTCTGTCTGTCTATCTCTCTATCCGCATTAATTATTCTTTCATATGATGTTCGTAATGTCATTATGCTCAGACATTAATTAATTAATTAATACTTATGGTTTATTACCAAATGTTTTATCCATCTTTCTGGTCCAAACACCAATATTGTTTTAACATTAGAGTAAAAAGTCTAAGTTTGGTACTGAGACTAATTTCTTTTGACTTCCACAACTTTCCCACGGCTAAAGATAAGATCCTCATCAAACATTTAGCGCTCAAGATGCATTCAACCAAGACAAGATTCAGATACGTAAAATCTGTATTTTCGTGTATTGTTCCTCGATTAGTTTTGTGTCTGTTTGTGTTGTTTTGTTCTGTGCTGACGAAGGCTTTGGCCGCAACGTTCATTCTGTTTCCTGTAATCGTGTTCTAGTAAAGCTCATAATCTACTTATCGTTTTTGTTTTTGGTGGTGATTCATTCATGGCTAATGATGACCCTCTCGCTATTTGTATACTTAATTTAATATCTCTGTCGGTCCACCACCTTTGTCTACATTGCAACCTGAACAGATGTCTGACTCCAGCCCTTGAAGTGAGGTTTCATCGAGTGAGATTGGGTAATTATTTGCTTGATTTATTTTCATTATTTTTTGGTTTTTTACCCTATCATTTTTTTCAGATTTTATGATGTCCGAACGTGTCATGCAATTACTGAAGGTTGACTTGTTCTTGATAGATCCCACACAGGATAACGAACACAATCTACACACATGGAATTAACAGTAAAGGATCCATTTAACCGCCTTAATGCGCATTTGGGCATATGGTGATAAACCCATACGTTTATATACCAGTCTTCCCTCAGTAAATGTGGTCACCTTTATTAACTCTATCTACACATATCTAAGTAAAAGTAAACGGTCCTGTTTACACCTATGGCAGCAGACCGTCTTGCGTTGGTTTTCATAAAATGCTTTGAGTGCTGGTCGTTCAGAAAGCGATGACAAACTACTGAAAGTAAATTTGCCAAGAAATCACAAAGAGCCCACATTTCTGGTGTTGACTGCGACGTCCTGTAAAGGATAGGTAATTAACTTTTAAGGGGCATTGACCTTATGGTGCTAGACTCAAATGTTTATAGACCAATATTCACTAGGCAGTTGATGAGGTCAGTAACAAGCTGCCTTATCTTCCCGAGACATTTCCTGGTACTCATTTTAAGCTGAGCCAACTGGGAGAGCGGGCCAATTCTTAAACTCCGCCCCCGTGCAGATTCAAATCTAGTATTGCACTTATGTAAGTGTCTTCTAACAGCTGTACTACGGCATTCCTAACCTCTAAAATTGCTGTGTGTAATTCTCACATCGTGTTGGATTTCTCACATGGGAAACTTGTACACCCGAGCTTGCGATATAGCTAAAACATCAGTGGTTCTTGCAATATAGCCCAGCCATATGCTGGTAAAGAGCTGCGGTAGCGCAATATCTAGCCGGTACAGTGGTTATGTGTTCGATTCCTCATCGAAGCGGTGGATTTATTTAATAAACCTGGGCTCCCAGGTCGACCCAGCCTAAAATGGGTTCTAGAAAATGTTATGGGAAGTAAAAGTAGTGGGGTGATGATGACCACATCACCCATTCAGTGCCGATAGGTCTATACAAATAGTATGCTAGCACCAGCACTTGTGAGTGTGTGTGTGTGTGTGTGTGTGTGTGTGTGTTGTGCAAGAGCCAAGAAAGACACATACACACATAAGAGACAAACGTATATTCCCACTATTTGAACCTGATTCGTCCAAATGATTCTATACTATATGACTTTGTTTGCGTCTTTGTTTGGATTACATACTCGAACGATCTCTGGTATCTTCGAGAAATGTGTTTCCATAGTTGAGGTATAAAGCCAGCTTGCCAAGATAGACTGTCTGTAGACATTCCACTTGAGAAATGCGACACAAAATTCCGTAGTTTTGAAGATTGCAACCATGACAGACCAATACCTCTTTCGGGGAGACTCCTGTGGGTCGTCGCTAAAAGCTACGGAGCGTCGTGCTTTGTACGACGTTTTCCGTGCTGCGGAAAGAGACCGAACCATATGGGATAAAACCCGGTGCAATGAAGTCGACCCTGTCGACTTTTAAGCGACTTTTTTTAATACCTCTTTATCGATGTGTCTTTCTGTCTGTCCCTTCCCAATACCTTTGTGTGTGCGAGCTCGTGTTTGTGTGTGTTTGTGTGTGTGTGTGTGTGTGTGTGTGTGTGTGTGTGTGTCTACGTGATCGGTAATCATCGTTTTTCTTGCATGTGTCAAACAATTATATGCCTGAATGAAAACATAACCAAAATTAAGTTACACACATGATAACGTGTGACAGAAAAGGAAATAACACTAGATAGTGGAAATTTGAGATGGGAGTGGTCATCGCACACTCTTTCACTGGAGATACAAGTAGGGCTATGCATTCTTTTGTGTTTTAGAAAGCAATTAGAAAGTCGATTAGAGGCCCTGGAGATGTGGAAATACAGAAGAATATGACGTATTTCAAGGAAACAAATATAATTAGATATTGAGGTTCAAGGAAAATCTGAGAATAAAAACAGAGTTGATGAAAGAACAGACATAACACTCTTATAAAAAAAAAAAAACTGATCAAGGTGGTTAAAAGCGAAAAATGGGCAGAGGTGTGTCAAAGAGTAAGCATAGACAAGTCACTGAAATTGTTCTGGCGACTACATAAAAGCATGAGTTGTGTTGTCAAGAATAAGAGCATTTCTGATTTCCAAGGTGCTGACCTCATCTGGCAGAGGACTAACGAGGACAAGGGCAAAGCCCTCTTTGAGCAGAGCAACCAGACAGACATGGGAGGCCGAAATCTGGCCAAGGAGGTCACCTCAGACAGGTGCAAGGCCCAGAACACTTCGAATGAAGACACAGTGACAGTGAAAGAAATCAAGGCTGTACTTCGACGATCAAAAAACAGCGCTCCAGGGCCTGATGGCATAAGATACGACGACATCAATAGGTGTACCGACAATGAGCTAGAGAAACTAGCAGACATGTACAACAACAGTATAGAGAATTCTAGCATCAAGGAGGAGTGGTTACACAGCTATCTGATTCCCTTGCCGAAGCCTGACAAAGACCACAAAAGAATTCAGGGATATCGAATTATAACCATGCAGAATACAATAGGCAAGCTGCTGGAGAAGGTAATTGCCAGGAAAATATCAAGCCAGCTAGAGAGGCAAGGTGTTTTCCCACCTACCCTGGGTGGGTACCGTCCAAAAAGAGAAACCTGTACCAATGCAGCAGTCTTTTCCCATGATGTCTATGAAGGTTTCCACTCGGGCATTGAAACCTTTGCTGCAGCGATTGATCTTGAGGACGCATACAACAGAGTACCATTGGATTTTTAATGCTTCAGCTTCTTGAACTAAAAGTAAGTCCATTCCTCCTTAGTTGGATCGCTGCAGTCCTCTTCCAACGGAAAGTAGTTTTTAGATGTGGCAGTTGGACTTCGGAACCAACAACAATATATCCTGGCCTACCACAGGGATCACCATTATCTCCGGTACTGTTTAACGCCTACACAGTGAGAATCACCAGTGAGCAGATCACTGGACCTGGCAGGACATTGTCATATGCCGATTATGTTTTAGTGTATCGTCAGGGTAAGGATAGAGAGCAAGTTGCTGTGGAACTACAAACCGAACTCAAACGCATAAGTACTTGGTGTGATGAAGCTGGGGCAATGGTCAACCTAACAAAGGCAACAGTGACTTGGTTCTCGTTGAATAATCATATTGTCAACACTCCAACACCAACTGTAATGCTGTATTCAGAGACGGTGGAAAGAACGCAGGCAATGAATTACCTGGGGATACGGTTTGATCGAAGCCTTGCTTATAATGAGCACATAGACCAGGTGATAACAAAGGCCAAGCGGGGTTTGGCTGCGATGCGGGTGATGGCGGCAGCAAACTGTGAGCAGCGCCATCTATGTGTTCTGTACGAGGGGCTGGTCATGTCTGTTTTGGAGGTTGCAATGGCAATCCTGACTCTCAGCCGTAAGCAGATAGAAAGGATGGAAAGGATACAGAATGAAGCTATGCGCATTATTCTTGGATGTACAAGAGATACAACATGCAGGGTGATGCGCTACCTTCTTGATTTTCCAACCATTGAAGAGAGAATACAAGTTTGCAGGGCACGCGCCCACCTCAGAGTTAACGCAAACACACAACATCCACTGCATAGTGAAATTATGAAGGTGAAGGGCAGCAGGTTAAAAAGAGGACGGTCGTGGATGGGTCAAGCCGAAGACATTCTTCAATCCGGCTGCTGTGGAGGCTGAAGTACAAGCGTTGATTTTCGAGAATTCGCTAGACGGTGATGCGGTCATCTACACAGATGGGTCGGTCGTCCGACATGTGAGAAGCTCATGGGCCTTTACAGCTCGGGCCGGAGGGAGAATTGTGAAGGAGGACTCTGATGCTTTCACTGAAACCACAAGTAGCCTGACTATGGAAGTCATGGCAGTAAGTAAAGCAATAACATGGCTCGAGACACAGATATTCACTAGGGCATGTTTCCTTAGCGACTCAATGAGCATGATCAAGAGGATAGAGGAGGGGTCGATCCGAAGAGAATGGTTGCTGTCTTTGAAGCGGTCTCGGCTGACAAAGATTAGTTTCTTCTTCGTGCCAGGGCATGCGGGAGTACAAGGAAATGAGCGGGCTGACAGGCTCGCGGGTGAGGCTACTGTGGAGGGTGGACGCGCCATGGACCAGGCTGACATTCTGAATGCTCTACGAGAAATAAGACTATTGCGTGAACCAAGTGATGACTGTGAATCTACAACCATGGCCAGACTGCGAGAACAGCAAATTAAAAGAGGGGTGGCCAAACAAGAACACTACGCAGGAAGCCAAAGAAGATTGATAAACCAACACAGAACTGGCGTCGTTAGCCGCTACACGCTGCGGGATTTGCTGAGGAGGGGATCCGAGCACTTATGGACTGAATGGTTCGATGTGGAATGAGGATGATCTGTCGACTAACTAACTAACTAACTAACTAACACTCTTATAAAAACCATACCAGAGGGTAAGGTAGGGCAAGCATGAAGTAGACAACAATACAACTGGGAAGATAACATCATGAGATGGACGAACAGCAATCTGACGGAATGTACGGCCACAGCGAGAGACGGACAGTGTTGGAGAGCCAACCTTTATTGTGGAGAAGACCCCAGATGGATTGATTGATAGATATATTATTTACACACGAGAAATGCACCTGCAGCAGTTATTAAAGACACCAAAAGAAAACAATGTATATAAAATAGCTCACAATGTCATTTGCTTTTTCTACTTTTCGGACCCATGTCCGCGAATTTAGTAATATTGAGTACTAATCGGTACTCTGCGGTCTTCTGCGGCTTAGGGGGTAGTGAATGCAGTTTCACAATTCACCGACATACCGGGTTGAGTGTTCTAAATCAGCCAAAGACGATTTGGGAGCAGATGGCTTTGTGGTGATTTCGATAATATGAGCATCGGCTGTTCAGAAATCAATGACCAAACTGCTAAGCGTAAAATTGCCTTGCAAATCACAGCCAATAAATACTGGGGATGAGTACAGTATCCTGTAGAAGATATGTAACTAAAACATCGGTACTTTAAGAGTTACGCAGTCAATATCACACCGGCCGCTTTATCCCCAGAACTTTCCCGGTCCACAAGTTAGGCCAGTTCGACTTGGGAGCCCAGGTCAGTCTTTAACAAACCCTGTTTCGATGGCGGTTTAAATACAAGAGCGCCTAGCTCGTAGACATGAGTGCAAGCACTGTGCTGCGTGTATCCCACAGTAAGATATGCTTCAGTTATATCTATATTACTAAATGTACAGACCAAATGGAACCAGAAAAAGAGGCTAATGTAGTAAACGATGGACCGAGGAAATAACAGTCCATGGAAATCTCGATACATGTAGCCCATAAACGGGCAACCTCAAGCTATTAATGCTTCACCTCGACACCACAAAGTACAATAGGAACAAGATGAGATGATGATGAGATAATGACTATATATTTAAAGGGGTATGACGGTAAGAGAATTGCAACGCCCTGACCATATGTAAACAAGCAACAGAACACAATAAATGATGGACAGGGCCAACAGAATGAGCCAGTCACACATCACGTGCTACCCGTGTCTGAATGAGTTAATGGCGGTGTGCGGTCTATCAGTGGCTAGCATACTTGCCAGCCAGTCCTGTGGTTATGAGTTCGATTCCCTATTAAGAGGGATCTTTTAATAGTTTACCAGCTCCGTGGCCAAGAAGTTACGGACGCGATTCGTAATCCCGTATACCCGGGTTCGAAATACAGCGGTGCTGATTTTTTCGAAAAAGGTATAGGTGCCGGTCGTTTAGAAAGCAATGGCAAACTACTGAACGTAAAACTTGCCCAGGAATCACGAACAGTCAAAATGCTGTGGTTGACTGCTGGTACATGTGAAGGACACGCAAAATTTTTTTTTTTTTAAATAGTTTATCTGATCTTCAAGATTCAATCAATCATGTGCCATGCCGGAAAGCGTGGGCGGTCATGATTCGCCATTTCACACGATCACCAGAGTCGTGGATCATCTCAGTGTTCCTGTCTCGTCCATGCCATGTGGCCAAGCCATCCAGGTATTTTCCTCTCGGTCTTCCTCTTGGTCTGTTCCCTTCGATCTTGCCAGCTGTCACTAATGTAGTCGATGGTAAAAGACAAAGGGAGACAATCATAAGACTGATGCTTCCTTCACTACGGTGCTAAGAGGTAAAGAGTAGTTATGACTTCGTTACGGCCAAAGAAGAAAAATAGTGAAAAGAGAGAGAACCTCACACCGCCTCAACCAACAAAAAAAGATGATAGTAATTAGATAAGAAGATATACGAGATCTCAGGCAGGGGCCTCAACTCTGGACTGACTGTCATATTTGAGACCCAGACATTGGATTAAGGTGTTAGATTGTGGTAGAAATAGTGACTGTAAAAAGTAAAAACTAAAAGAGACTAAACAAACAAATCAAGAACAGTACAAAATTAGCTCTTTATTTATCTCCTCTAGCAGAACATGTTTGATAACACATTGCAATAACAGATACAACAGACAACTGTATATATCAAACAACAACGGTGGGTAACCCCCAACGAATCAACATCACTTAAGACCACAGGGTACACCAAGTACCACAACACAGGTGCTCCAAGCAATAGCTGGTTAGACTGACACAATAAAGAACCTTGACACAAGCAACACTGCACAGACAATAAGGCACTACAAAAACATAGGTTACACAACATAAACCCCAAGACACGACATAAACAAAGAGTTGTGACACAATTTACTATCCCACCAAGAACCCAGGCCTGCTGACACTAACTAGTCAGCCGCTCCTGTAACAATGGAAAACACAATCTATGATTATCATGGTAAAGGCAACATATTAAACACATGAAGCAATGAGCACATGCAATATAACATTTGAATTAACCTACGTATAACAAATGTCTTCCATCAAATTATCCACTTTGCTATTCCCTCTAGTTGTACTACTGCTATCATGAGACTACATCTCTAATGGTTAAATGCAGCAATCAATGCTTGCATCATCAGATCACCCACTTATTGTCTTCTCCAGTTGTGCCACTGCTGTCATGAGATTACACTTGATATTGCTAGGATGGAACACCTTCTAATGCAACAACCTCAGCCTGCTCCACCTACCCATACAGCCCAGCATTCACTTACAGAATGTCTTCAGTTCAGGGAGGTCATTACCTACAGGATCTCTGATCACAACACAACTTCTCATCCCCAACACCACAGGCTGAGAATACCACTCATAAATGCCAATGTTACACAGCAACACTCATCAACTAGTCAAAATCAACACCGAACACAACTCAGCTACACCGGTGTACAACGACTCTAACAGGACAACACCATTTGAACATGTACATACAGGACATAAATACAGTTCAATGCACCAACAGCAATCAAGCAGACATAGGATATGCAATTCAACATGACATCACCAGGACACACACCTTTGTACTGATGACAACTAGACAACATCAATATACCATGACACCAGCAACAATCAGGACACAGGCTATAACATAAGTCACCGACAACAACTCAGACATATAACATACATCGCGACATAAAACCATCACAATCATCAAATGATCACTCTCACCATAGCCATAATCATCCCAATCATCCTAGCTGACACTACATGATCAGCCTCAACATAGTCACCACAATCATAATCCCCATCATCACTCTCACCATAGCCATCATCATCCCAATCATCCTAGCTGACATCACTACATGATCAGCCTCAACATAGTCATCAACACAATCATAATCACCATCACAATCATCAAATGGTCACTCTCACCATAGCCACCACTACAATCATAATACCCAATGCACCACCTTTCCCCCATCTTCTGTCATTAAATACCTAAACTTATGAGGGATGCCATATGATATAGGACACACTGCTCCTGCAATGTCCATGTTTTGATAAAGGATATCAACAACAATATGACATCACACACATTACCGCATGATATTATAAATTAATAACCAACAGGTAAAACATGTTTAACTATGAAAAGTAAAGGAAACAGGAATAACCATATTTGTAGAATGTGACAATGTAACCTTACAAATAGAAGAATCACAACATTCACAGAAAGTTAAAGATAAAGATAAACATGTATTACACAGGAACTCAATTGAGGAACTCTCTGATACCCTTAAGACTAGCTCATAAAATAAACACACAATATTACCAAGTGAAAGTACACAAAATAGTGGCCAGAGTGCCTCATTCATATGAGACAGGATCCAAGCACAACAATGTCCATGGCAGGATACAGAACATTAGTACTAATATAATAAACAGTGTACTATATATATTATGTCATTATTACACACTAATGACCAATAAGTGTTATTCAAGGCCCAACACAATCAGTGTAATATTATTTGTGAGTGGACAGCAAATGTACAGTTGTGCGCTCTGTTCCCCACCATTCTTCCTATGATACACCGGTTATAAATTTTGCCATCTTACGCTTCATGTCACACGACAAATACATATTAATATCTCTGCGAAGGGTGGTACGCAGTACTAAATCACATCCTCTCCACCGTGCGACAACCGCCATGCTTAACTTAGGACAGAATCTCAGTCACTGATTCCATCAACAACTTGATACACCTACACAAACATTACTGCATTCTGGTAACAGATGTGATGCCAGACTTCACTTACTGCTGAACATCCAATTCCTGTACTATGTTGAATATTGTTGAACTGCCAAATTGTGTATAATTCAAACATTAAAGGGCACTGAAGTGATTCATTCAGGCTATTCTAGTTAACTGTGTACCTACTAAAAGTACATAGCATCAATGTATTCATTTCTCCCCAATTACTATTTATGTGGCCTAACTACATATATTAACCATTAACCCATCATTGCCACATATAACATGTAAGTACCCTTCCCTGCTTTACACATGTTATAAATATTACACATATATTATGGTTATTTTCCCCTACTCATTGTTGCTTTGGAGTGTTCATACCCAACACTTGACCAAACATCCAATGTGATGCTCACCATAATCACAGAATAATCCTGTAAACATATCTTGCTGCTGTATACACATACACATATGATTCTCACCACTCTGTTGTTAAGTAACCTTCATTTCTAGCAACCTCCCAAGTACTTACTCCCTTCCATGCCAACATGGCCTGCATGGCACCATGTGGCATTATTTCAGTTTTTACCATAAACTAATTTATGACCCCACACATTGTATATTTTGGTGAATCTCCCACATATCTATTTAGCCAGTAACACATTAATGCCATAGGATAACCATGTAAAATAATTCCCAACAAAATAATCTTGTGCCAGCATGACATGACATCAGTCTCTATGATACTTAACCACCATCAATGACATATTCTACATATTTCACATCACCATTGTCTGATTGCTGACATCTCTATGAATTAAATGTTATATTCCTAAAACCTCAGGGACGTTACATTGATCTGTAGAACAGCTCACTTTAGTAATCCTCATCTACATTATCTATTTATATTTCTTTGTTCCTACAAGCTCACCTAACTAGCAATTATTTTCACCCACGCGTTCCACCATGTAAACACTTTCAAGTTGGTAAACTGGCGTGTGCTGCAATTATACAAATATTTATTAAATTAAACATTTTAAACTTAATCAGTTAAAACTTACAGTTTTGTCACAACATTAGTTGACACAGATCAACTCAGGGAATTGTTCCCACACCTGACAACAACAGAACAGCACTGAACTGAAGGCCATGCTGCCCGCATCTCTCATCAGCACAAAGGACTGCTAAAACAAAACTGGCTTCCGATTCCTTTGTTAAGCCGAGTTCCGGTGGTGGCCAGGACAAATACGGCTTTGATAGACCAAACTAAGGTGCATCGGAATGTTGTAGACACCAAGGTGCATCGGTTTGGCGCTATCACACTAAGTTCTCCAGTCCATTTCTTCTCATAACATGTCCCAAAAATTTTGACTGTCTACGTCTAATTTCTCTAATCAATCTACGATTTTCATTTGTCTCTTGTAGTTCTTGGTCATTGGTTTTTCTATCTGTCCATGGTATTCTTTGCATTTTCCTCAGAAACCACATTTCTGCAGCCATCAGATGTTTTTCAGCTTGACTGCACATTGTCCAAGTTTCACATCCATACAAAAGAACAGGCTCTATGTATCCCCTCAACACTCTTTTTCTCGTTTCAATTGACATCATTTTATTGGTCAGAATGTTTTTCATCTTGCTAAAGGCTACTTTCGCAATGGCGATTCTTGTTCTAATCTCTTCAAGGCATCTGCCATCAGATGTTATGACTGTTCCGAGATAATTGAACCGATTCACTTGTTGAAGAATATTCCCATTTACTTGTATATTACATTGTGGTACTTCGTTCTTCCTAGTGACGACCATAACCTGTGTATTCCTACAATTTAATTCCAACCCCAGCTGCTCACTGTGTACAACCACAGCGTCTACTAATTGTTGCAGATCCTGTGCATTGTCTGCAATCAATACTGTATCATCTGCATATCTAATGTTATTTATGTTTCGTCCTCCAATGCTGATTCCATTTAGGTCTTCTACATTTCTGAAAATATTTTCACTGTATAGGGAAAAAAGATCTGGAGACATTACACATCCCTGCCTAACACCTCTCTTAATAGGTTGGTATTGTCCTACTTCATTATCAATTCTTATGGCAGCTTGTTGTTTCCAATATATGTTTTTTATAAGTCTAATGTCTTTGCCATCAATTTGTAGATCTGCAAGCATATCCACAATGTTGACATCTCTAACTCTATCAAAAGCCTTTGTGTAGTCAATAAAGCAAAGATGTATATCCTTGTTTACTTCTAAAGCACGTTCAATAACTGTTCGCAGCATATACACAGCATTTACTGTACCCTTTCCTTCTACAAAACCACATTGTTCTTCCCCTATTTCAGGTTGTATTTTCTTCCTCACTCTTTGCATGATAATTCGTAACAAAATCTTTGTGATGTGACTCATTATACTAATTGTTCTATGTTGATCACATTCTAAGGTTCCTGATTGCTTTGGGATTGCAATAAATACAGAATTACATAATTCAGAAGGTATATCTCCAGTATCATATAATGTGTTCAGCAGTCTAGTGACTTGCTCTAGTCCAAATTCTTCTAAAGCTTTAATCATTTCTGTTGTGATGTTATCTGCACCGGGGGGCCTTGCCAGCTTTCATATGCTTAAGAACATTTTGAACCTCCATCTTTAAAATTGCTTGTCCTTCATTATTAAATCTAATAGCATACTGTTCCTCTCTGTTATCATTATACAGGTCTTTCACATAATCTGTCCATACATGTAGAATCTGATCTTTTTCTATTATGATTTTGCCATCTTTAATTTTTAGACAGCCTATTGATGTACTTGTTCTTTTATTAGTAAGTTCCTGAATTCTTTTGTGCACTAATTTGGTATTTTGACTGTTGTGTTGTTTTTCAATTTCTAAGCACTTTTCCTCAAGCCATGATTCTTTTGCCTTCCTACATAATATTCTGACTTGTCTGTGAATTTCTTCATATTTGGCAGGATTATTTTTGTTGAGTCTTCTTGTTTCCATTAGGTGTAAAATTTCTTCAGTCATCCATTTCTTATGACCCACCTTCTTTAATTTTGGAATAGTTGAAACAACTGATTGAATTCTTTAACATTTCCCATTGATCATTCACATCCTGGAATCATATCTCTAGATCAGACAATATATCAAATCTGTTCTGTACTTCTATGTTGAATTTGTTTTGTAGTATTTCCTTGTCATTACTCAGTGTACACAAATCATATTTAGTGTTCCCTGTTGTATACTTGACTTTCTTCAACTTTATCCTCAATGTTCCTGTGAGTAATCTGTGGTCACTATAACAATCAGCACTGGGAACTGTTTTTGCTACTGTTAGGGCGTTTCTAAATCTTCTGCTAATGAGAATGTAGTCAATCTGGTTTCTAATCCTGCTATCAGGACTCCTCCATGTCCATAATCGTCTAGGGTGTTGTTTGAACCAGGTGTTTCCTACAATCATTTCCTGTTCTTTTTCCCACTCTACTAGTCTGTATCCTCTTTCATTTCTCTCTCCTAAACCATAGTTTCCTACTGTGTATCTATCCCCTTGATTTCCTACTTTTGCATTGAAGTCCCCTATTATGATGTTTATTTCTGAATTTTTACATTTCTTTAAGGCAGACTCTATGTCATTATAAAATTCCTCTACACTATCTTCACTAGACTCTCCTGTTGGGGCATATACTTGAATAACATTTATGTTAAAAGGTCTGCCACTCAATTTAACTAGTAATACTCTGTCCGACACGGCGCAATATCCCTGAACAGACGTTGATGTTTTCCGGTCCAAAATTATTGCCACTCCCCTATGTCGATCCTCACCTCCAGAATAAATAATCTTAAAATCTTTATGTATCTTGATGCCTGCTCCTGTCCATCTCGTTTCGCACATACCTAATATATTAATTTTTTCTCTTTGAATTTCTTGTGTTATGTTCTCTAATTTTCCGTCGTTGTTTAACGTCCTAACGTTCCATGTTCCTAATTTTAATGTCTCTTTCCTTGTCTTGCGATGATCAGTCTTTAAGCGAATCATAATAAACTAGGCAATTTCAAAGAGGTAGTTTGCCGTTGCTTTCCTCTATGGCAGTGACCATACTGGCCGGGTGATCGCAATCAGTGTCTCTCGAACGAGAGAAAGCTTGCCGTCGCGAAACTCGAGACCATAACCAATAAATATCTGTCGGCTACCCTCATAATTTCATCCACCACCTGCCTTCCGTGGCT
This sequence comes from Cepaea nemoralis, assembly GCA_014155875.1. NCBI lineage: Eukaryota > Metazoa > Mollusca > Gastropoda > Stylommatophora > Helicidae > Cepaea > Cepaea nemoralis. The sequence continues at coordinate 244,808 of JACEFZ010027602.1, read as the reverse complement.
TCTTTTGAACACTTCCAATTCACGAACACGAAATAACATCACATAATCCAAAGGAAAAACACTATCCACACGAATTTCACGGGAATTTCCATAGGGAATCCACAGAAAAACACTGAACAGCGTCTCCCTCAAGACAACGAGTCATCGCGTCGCCATTATACCGGAAGCAACCAAGATTGGCCCATCCTAAAATGGTGACTAGGATACGTTCTAGGAAGTTTAAGGCAGTCGGTGTGATATTGACTACATTACCCATTGAGTGTCGATTGTTCTATCGATTGTTTTTAAAAATAGTTTATCTGAGCTTCAAGATTTGCCCATCCTAAAATGGTGATTAGGATACGTTCTAGGAAGTTTAAGGCAGTCGGTGTGATATTGACCACATTCACCATTGAGTGTCGATTGTTCTATCAACATATTCGGCTAGGACTATATACTCAAGAAGCACCGATGCGTGGAAAAGAGACATATACTTTGCTTTACTTTGCTGTTTTGCTCCACCTTAAAATACATATTACTGAGTAACATTGTCTAGAAAATCAACCTGGGTTGAATGCAAAGTTGTGCAACGAAAAGAACGATTTTGCTCTATTGTGATATATAACGACTGTGCTATATTGTAATATAGAACGACTTTGCTCTATTGTAATATAGAACGACTTTGCTCTATTTGCAATAAAGAACGAGTTTGTCCTTTTGTATATGGGGCGTTCATTTGAAATCCATTCGTGCCGCAACGCGCGTAATTGCGTACGTTGAACATGATCATGTCATAGTCACGTGATACGTACTGACCAATGAATACAAGAGCACGTGCTTATCGTCCTATGATGTATATGTTCTGTTTCTGACCGTTGAGAAAATGACCGGGTTGATCCAAAATCCGTCCAAAGAAGCTCAAAGAGCGGGGATTCAATTTCTTTCATTTGAAGGATGTCGACCAGAGGACATTCATCGAAGAATGAAGGCAGTGTGCGGTAATAAATGTGTGTCGAAGACAATAGTGATCGACTGGGCACGAATGTTTCGGAAAGGACGTCAGTTCACGACAGATCTTCGACGGCCGGGTCAAGCACATATTGTTGCAACAGAAAAAAAAATAAAAATCGCCAAAATTGATGCAGCAGTACAGATGAATTGGGACAATTCAAAAGGTCGTTCGTAAGAAACTGCAATATCGGAAGGTGTGTTCACAGTGAGTACCACGGATGTTGACCGTCCACCAAAAAGAGGAACGCATGGGATGGTGTTTGGACCACTTGCTGCGTTAGAGAGTGGAGGGTGATGCATTTCTCTTCCGCATAATGGCAGGTGATGAATCATTGTGTCACCACTTTGAGCCAAGCAACAAAAGAGAGAGCATGCAATGGAAGCATGCTGGATAACCAAAAGCTAAACAATTGAAGTTACAGGTTTTCGCTGGTAAGATTATGCTGAGCGTATTTTTTTTACCATGAAGGACTATTGTTGGCCGACTTTAAAGATCATGGTGTCAACATCAACTCTACCCACTACTTGCAAACAATAGACAGGCTGCAAAAAGTCATCAAGAATAAACGACCAGGCATGCTTTTTCGCGGTGTGCTTTTGTTGCACGATAATGCCCGTCTGCATGTCGCAAAGATTGTCCAGGAAGCATTAGCAAGGAAGAAGTGGGAAATTCTGCAACATCCAACCTATAGTCCTGATTTGTCACCATGTGAATTTCATTTGTTCGAACCTCTAAAAAAAGCTCTCAATGGGCAACGATTTCACACAGATGCAGACGAAATGAACGCGGTAAACACTTGGTTCAGTGAGCAACCACATTCAGTGAGCAACCACAATCGTTTTTTGCGGACGGCATTCGACGCCTACCAAAGCAATGGAGTGCTTGCCTGAATGCCTACGGCGACTTATTCTGACCAACCCATGGTACACAATTCATTCAAAATGAATGTTTTGTTTAATTCTACCACACGTATTAATGTTTCTTTCATGCTTTTGTAATAAAGCCATTCGAACGAGTTTTAAATGAACGTGCCTAATAAATTTGGCATTGATGCAGATAAACTTGTCATAATTTGCCTCATTTGGCTACAAATATAACTTCACAATGTCACGAGAAAGAGAAAACTGGAGTATGCTGTACAACCGTAAAGTTGGAGGAAAAGATGTACAGGGAGAGACCAAGAGAGAGGATGCTGGACAGTTTGACATCTTAGCATAAAAGAACACGAATATCAGAAATAATTGACGGTACACGAGACAGAGAGCTGTGAACAGACATGATTACCACTGGGCGTGGGCTATAAGATGAAACTAAACAAAAAATAACAACAACGTAAGAGACTCCTTGCTATGTCTTTACTGCCCACAATGTTTCACGAACAGTGCATTCAAAGGACTGGATCCGCTTTCTCCGAAGCACGTATTATCAAACTACTAAAAATAGTTAAACTACTAATAAAGTTCAGCCTGACGACAGTTATGTATTGATCAAGGAAGGGTTACATTTGTAATGTCTAGTGCCACCAGCCCTAAAGCAATAACCTCGTTATCTAAAAATGTATTAAACAGAGGGCCTTCACCGTTGTGAGTGGTGCTGTAAAATCACTATTTATTAATTTCAAAGGGAGATAAAGATACTTAATGAGGGAATAAATCAAGGGGTTGCATTTTATGTTCTAGTTTGTGTGATCTAGGCTACACCATTCGATCCTGGCTATGTAGAATGATTTATTTTTCTAGTGCCATATTAAAAGCTGACTATTGTTTTCAAAAGTCGCACAATGAACGCTATCTTATGAATTCATTAAATATCCAAAAATAGATTGAATGTGACAATACGCGGGACCTCGTAAATACGCTGTGAAAGCCATAATTAATATTGCTGTAGGGACACGCGTACATGTATACAGAATCAAACACATACACACACACACAGAGAGCGAGCGAGAGAGAGAGAGAGAGAGAGAGAGAGAGAGAGAGAAAGAGAGAAAAGAGAGAGAGAGAGAGAGAGAGAGAGAGAGAAAGAGAAAAAGAGAGAGAAAGAAAACGAACGAACGAACTTTATTTTCAAAGGGTTAAGAATTAGACACGCAGGCCCGTCTAACATTCAGCCCTTCTATCACTCTCTTTCATACATTATTTCAATCATACATCATTCAAGGCTAACAGAGAACAGAAACAATATAAAAGATATGCATTATGAAGGCATGGACAAAATGCGAACATCAATATAGATAATGGTGTGACACTTGTTATTAGCTATGTGGAATATACTGGTCTATATCAAAGAGGACTGGCTGTTATACTAACGGTTTGTTATTATTATTATTTCTATTATCAAGGGGTAAGGTAGGAGAGAGAGAGAGAGAGAGAGAGAGAGAGAGAGAGAGAGAGAGAGAGAGAGAGAGAGAGAGAGAGAGAGAGAGAGAGAGTTGCGAAAAGTAAGTGAGCTAAAGGAAGCGGAAACACAATCGAAACGATGTTTCTTCGCGTAAGGCTAATACAACAGCAGCAACCACTGCTACCACCACCACCACCACCACCACTACTACTACTACTACTACTACTACTACTACTACTACTACTACTACTACTACTACTACTACTACTACTACTACTACTAGCATTGCTAGTACATCATCTATAATAACGACATCTAAGACAATATCACAACACGATATCACGAGACGTACGTTCCCAGGCATTAACCTGCTCTCATTGAAGGTATAGCCAGGCAGTATAACATCATATCGCCAATTCTCTTTTGCCTTTATTTGAGAGCACTCGCCTGGTCGATCACGAGGAGATAACAGTGTTAACACAAGGAAGCAAGAGCAAGCCTGAGATAAAAGGGGCAAATGTTACTCTTAATGGACGGGCGTTAGTTATTCTAGGCTCATATCAATTTATCATGCGTTTGTTTTAACCTGGCTATATGGGTGCTTCAAATGAAAACCTTAAAAGTTGATTATTTGTTTAAATTTTATTTTGTGTGTGAAAATATTCTGATAAAGTAAAGACAAATGTATCATTCTCCAATTTGGTCACGTTTGTGTGTGTGTGTGTGTGTGTGTGTGTGTGTGTGTGTGTGTGTGTGTGTGTGTGTGTGTGTGTGTGTGTGTGTGTGTGTGTGTGTGTGTGTGTGTGTGTATTGCATATCCTATTTACAAGCCATCGATGTCATCACCAGTACTGCTGTTGTTGTTGTCTTGGCAAGTTTACGATCAGTAGTTTGCCATTGCTTTCTGAAAGACCTGCTCCCATACCAACACCGTAAAACCTAGCGTGACACGATATGATGTCAAATTGATCGCAGCTGTATTTCGAACACAGATAAGCAGTATTATAAACAGAATTACTTTACCACGGAGACCGGACACTGGTATATATACACATATATTAGGAAAGTTCCAATGGCTTTATTACAAAAGCACGAAAGAAACATTAACAGATAAGGTAGAATTAAACAAAGCATTTATTTTGAATGAATTGTGCACCATGGATTGGTCAGAAGAAGTCGCCATAGGCATTCAGGCAAGCAACCCATTGCTTATGTAGGCGGCGAAAAAAGGATTGTGGTTGCTCACTGAACCAAGTGTTTACCGCTTTCATTACGTCTGCATCTGTGTGAAATCGTTGCCCATTGAGAGCTTTTTTTTAGAGGTCCGAACAAATTAAAATCACATGGTGACAAATCAGAACTATAGGCTGGATGTTGCAGAATTTCCCAATTCTTCCTTGCTAATGCTTCCTGGACAATCTTTGCGACATGCGGACGAGCATTATTGTGCAACAAAATCACACCGCGATAAAGCATGCTGGGTCGTTTTTTTTTTTATTGATGGCTTTTTGCAGCTTGTCTAATGTTTGCAAGCAGTGAGTAGAGTTGATGTTGACACCAGGTTCTTTAAAGCCGGCCAACAATAGCCCTTCATGGTAAAAAAAAAATGCGCCCAGTATAACCTTACCAGCGGAAACGTGTAACTTGATTTTTGTTTGGCTTTTGATATTCAGCATGCATCCATTTCATGCTCTCTCTTTTGCTGCTCGGCTCAAAGAGGTGACACCGTGATTCATCGCCTGCCACTATGCGGAAGCGAAATGCATCACTTTCCACTCTGTAACGCAGCAAGTGGTTCAAACACCATCTCATGTGTGCCTCTTTTTGGTGTGCGCGTGGCTTGGCCACGTGGCATGGTCGAGACAGGAACATGGAGCTGATTCACGACTCTGGTGATCGAGTGAGATGGCAGAACATGACCGCCAACGCTTATCGGCATGGCACATGATGGATATATATATGTATGTATGTATGTATGTATGTATGTATGTATGTATGTATGTATGTATGTATGTATGTATGTATGTATGTATATATGGTGTGTGTGAGTGTGTGTGTGTGTGTGTGTGTGTGTGTGTGTGTGTGTGTGTTTTAATCTGGTTTTAAAATATTCTAGTTTCAACGATCAATATCAAGCAATTTAACAAGAATGTTAGTCACTGTGCTACCCGCTGCTCCTAATTATGAATATACGTGTGAAATAACATTGATTACCAACTGACTTGAGTTTACCAACTAACTTGTATTTGTATTTATTACTGTTCGAAGGTACATAATATTCTTTAATCAAATAAACATAATTTCTCGTTTTTGTTTTCTTCAGAGATTATAAATCTTAACAAAACAGTGAATATTGTATTCGATGGGAAACCCCAGAGACTACCGACGACACATGCGAAACAAATTAACGGTATTGATTGGCACTCATAGATGCTAAATATTTTAGTAGAGATTTGAAGATACATTATACAGAATAAGCATTGAAACCTATAGACTCAAGTGGATTCTAACTTGCAATCGTAAATGACAATATAACCTTATTGAAGGAATAAATTTAGACCCCTTAATAAGATCTGGCCACCAGCCATGTCTATCGCCTACTTGGACACAAAAGTATTAACACTGACAGTATTTGTTCTCTAACACTCTACGTCAGTTCTCTCAAACATTCTGTCTTTTACTTCCGTGGTTGACATTCAAATGTATATCTCCAGATAACCCAGTTAGGCGTGCGATAAGACAGAAATGCAATTTTAAAAAGAGGGATTTGTTTCTTTATTACGCACTATCTATTTTTAGAAAATCAATTGGGGAACCCTTTAAGGCCAATAAGACAGTTCACAAATAAACACACATAGTATTGTTTCGCGCTCATAGAAGGAGAAGAAGGAAGTACAGATTAGAGAACGCACTAGACAACATAAAATTTTAAAGCCATAGTTACCGACAGGCCCGGAAAACAACAAACTGGTAAAAGAATTGATAATGAAGTAGGTTAATATCAGCCTGTGAAGAGAGGTGTGAGACAGAGATGTATTATGTCTCCAGAACTTTTTTCACTGTACCGTAAAAATATTTTCAGAAATGTAGAAGATATGAAAGGAATTATCATTGGGGACGAAACATCAATAATATTAGATATGCAGATGATACAGTATTGATTGCAGACAATGAGCAGGATCTGCAACATGTAGAAGATGCAGTTGTTGCACATAGTCAACAACAAGGGTTAGAATTGAATTGTCAGAAGACACAGATTATGGTCGTAATTTAGGACGAAAGAAATATTACAATACAAGTAAATGGAAATATTCATAAACAAGTGAATCGGTAAAATTATCTTGGAACAGTCATAACATCTGATGGGAGATGCCTTGAAGAGATTAGAACAAGAATTGCCATGGAGAAGATAGCCTTTTGCAAGATGAAAAACATACTGACCAATAAAAAGATGTCAATTGCAACGAGAAAATGAGTGTTGTGGTGCTAGATAGAACCTCCGCTTTTCTATGACTGTGAAGCGTGGACAATTATCAGACAAGCTGAACACATCTGATGGCTGTGACAATGTGGTTTCTGAGGAAAATGTAAAGTATACCTTGGACAGACAGAAAAATCAATGACAAAGTACTACAGGAGACAAATGAAAATCGTACATTGATTAGAGAAATTAAACGTAGACAGTAAAAATTGTTTGGGCATGTTATGAAAAGAAATAAATTGGAGAACTTGGTGATAACTGGCAAGATCGAGGGGAAGAGAACAAAGGGGAAGACATAGAAATAAATATCTGGAAAGCTTGGTCACGTGGTATGGTAGTAGTAATTACTTACATGTCCTTTACAGGAAGTAGCAGTCAACTTCAGTATTTTTTTTCCCCAGCTGTTCGTGATTCCTTGGCAAGTTTACTTTCAGTAATTTGCCATTGCTTTCTGAACGACCGGCACCCATACCATTTCATAAAAAAATAAACACACAGCTGTGTTTAGAACGCGGTATGCGGGATTACGAACTGCGTCCGTAACACCTTCTCCACGGAGCCGGTTACTACAACAACTAATAATAATAATGATAATAGCAATAATAATAATAATAATAATAATAATAATAATAATAATTTAATTATTGGCATATCTCACAGCATCTCGCCAGGTACATACTGCAGAATTCACACATCAAAAAGTAAAATAAGTGGATCAATACTTCAAGCTGAAATATACACATGTTCGCACGTAATGTCAATATCTACCATGGTAATTTTAAACTGACTAACATGTCTTTCTGTTTGCACAAAATTGGCCTATGTAGATTGATCATTTTGGCTTCTGCAAACTTTGAAAAGCGACTATTTTGTGTGTTGAACAACACGCGAAAGGCACTGTGTCTATCAATCACATGACTGGTTTCCAACACGTGCCTATCAACTGATGAAGCGGGAATCTTCCGGTATGTCGGCCTCCTTGTGCTCAAATCGCCTGTGTGTAGTATGTTATCGACCCATTGAGGTATGTGTTCACCCACTCTGGTGTGTAACTGTCGCTCTGTTCTGCCTATGTAAGTAGACTGACACCTACATGTGTATTCGTAAATACAATTAGATTTGGCGTACAAAGCGATCGGTACTTTAATTGCTGGTTTGGAAATAGGTGTGGTTCTGTACCTAATAACTGGAGGTATTTATTTAACTGGAGGTCATTAGGTACAGAACCACACCTATTTTGTTTTCATTTTTCCTGGATACACAGTGGCACAATGGTTAAGTGCTCGCAGCACATAGTTTAGACATTAATTGAATGTAGCATGTAGTCTTCGTATTCTTGTTCTTCTTCTTGTTCCCTTTATCCCCTCATGGAACATAGACCCATAACCATGTCATGTCTCGCCGCCCTATCTTTTGCTCGCTTCATGTCCTACCTATACTAGTTATATGTCTCTAATTCTCCATTGATTTTGTTTGCCCTGTACTTTCCACGGAAATGACATTCCAGTTATACTATCCGTAGGTTCTCTCTGTGTGTGTCCTGTCCAAATCCTGAATAAAATTTGGCCGAGCAGCGGTAAAGCTGTGAAAATTTAAACAATATAAAATGACACAAAATAGTGCAGCTTTACATAACAGTATTACGACACATACAGGACGTTACAGCGACACACTTCATCAGCAAACAAACACGTACACAAAACACAACATATAGTCAAGGAGAAGATCTCCGGTGACTACATTAAGAGGTGACGACAGGATGAGAAGAATAAAAAGATGAAAAAATTAAAGCAATGAAGAGAAATTGAAAATGGGAAAAAAATTTTCCTACTCAGAATTCCGAGCTGTGTATAGCACATCATTATCATCAAGTGCCCTGCCAGCTGGTGTAGGCGTTCATGGCTCTCCACAGATCTCGGTCTTTGGTGTTCTGGATCAACTCAGCTGCTGATATTCCTCCATGCCACCGTCTCAATCCATCCAGCATCATTTCTCTTGGTCTGCCTTGCCTCTCTTCCCCTCGATTCTTCCAGTTGTCACAATGTTCTCCAATGCCTCTCTTCTCATCACATGACCGACAGAAAGATGTTTGTCTCTTTCTTATTGTTGTATATAATGTTCTAGTTTCATTAGCCTGTTTCATGCAGCCGTTGTTAGTTACTCTGGCAGTCCAAGGAATTCGCAACATTAGTCTCAGGAACCACATCTCTGTTGCTTCTAATTTTGTTTCTTAATTTGTTCATTTACATTCCAAGATTCACTGCCATACAGCAAAACTGGTTCTACATAGCATTTCAGCATTCTCTTTCTTACATTCAGTGATAGTGACTTATTGCATAAGATACTCATTTTCTGAAATGCGGCTTGTGCTTGCCCTATTCTGCTCTTAATCTCTGTTGTACATCTTCCATCTGATGTTATAAATGCCCCTAGTTATTTACAATTATCCACTTGGTTAAGAATCTTTCCTTCTATTTCTATGTCACAGTTTGGTATCACCATTTTCTTTGATATCACCATAGTTATTGTTTTCTTGATATTCAAGGAGAGTCTTTTCCTTGCACTCTCTGTTACTAGTGTCCAACAATTGTTATAGATCTGTTGATTTATCCGCCACCAATACTGTGTCATCTGCACATCGTATATTATTTATATTATAACCTCCAACTAGTATTTCTCTTTGATCTCTCTCATTATTACTTCGCTATATAGGAAGAAGAGATCTGGTGACACGACACACCCCTGTCGTACTCCTAAATTTATCTGTTCGTAACTACCCTCTTTATTTTCCATTTTAATTGCTGCTACTTGGTTCCAGTAAATACGGTATTCTTTATTATTCTTAAATCTTTCCCATCAATGCTGATATATTCCAACATTTTAATCAGTTCATCATGATTTACTTTATCAAATGCCTTACTATAATCTATGAAGCACAAATATATGTCTCTCTGTTTCTCTATTGACCTTTCCATTAGTGTCCGTAATGTATAAAT